>CAIGRP010003714.1:0-10726 GCA_903798385.1 Fraxinus cuspidata
AAAATTCTACTCTATCAAACACACCCTTATTGGAAAATTAAGGGCACACTTTTTAAAAGTTTGACATGACTTGATTAGTGTCTTCAACCTAAATTATAAATTCTCAACCTTTTTAAACTTGTAAATTTACATTCCAATGTGATGGAAACCGTCAATGTAACTATTTTATATGACTTTCTAAGACTCTGTTCGGTGCACATTATCAATTCAAGAATATTTTTTTTTTATGAAATGAGGAATATGTGATTGAAAAAAAGAAAGGAAAAATTATTGATGTGATAGAAAATATTATTTTATTGAAAATTGTGTGGTTGAAAATGAGTAAAAGAATAAGAAAAAAAAAGTAATGTGGCTCAAACAGGAGCTCAGTTGAATGAATTATCGTATTGCCATCACAAAAATTTTGTTTTTCCATATTATCATGAACAATCTCTCCTAAAAAATCACTTCATCCGTTTGTATGCATCACATTTTCCTGGAAGAAAAATTATTCAAAAGAGTTATGTTATTTGTATATCATGGTTTATAGAATGATGACACGAAAGAGAGAGAAAAAGAAAAAAAAATCAGTTAAATAAAGAAAGAGAAAACCCAAAGAAGGGGAAAAAAAATAGACAATTAATATAATCCACGTCATCATTCTTTAAATCAATTTGTAAAGCATGATGTACAAATATAATTATTCCAAAAGATATTATCACATTCTTCCCAATCCTTCGATAATTATTTTCAATCTCTCACAAATTCTACCTCGCTAAAATATTTAGAGAAAAAAAAAAAAGAATAAGTGAGACCGTCATTTTAAGTTGCAGATTTTTACTAGAGAACAATACCTAACTCCTACAAATAGAACCACATTTTACAACTAACAAACTTCCTAAAATATTTTATAAATCGAGTAGTAAATAATAATAACAATCATCATCATCTACATATTCACCCCACCCCCAAAAAAAATTCAAGTCACTATATGTAATCAAGTCACCGACCTGTGTTATTTGTGATTAATTGTGATCAAATTTATCTTCGGTATGACTAATTGTTAAATTTGTCTTCAGGGTGACTGACGATAATCAGGTCAATCTTAATTTGTGACAGTACGTGATCAAGTCACAATCGATCACAATTAACACAAAATTGATCACAATTAATCACATTAATTACATATTTGATCACATATGGTCACAACAAACAAATCACACACACTACAGACCAACATCACAATCCACCACGAGGCGGGAAACGCGCCCCGCCCCACTAAGGCGAGGCGGGGCGGGCTCCCGCTCCGCCGCGAACCCGCCCCGTTGCCATCTTTAGTGTTATCTATGAGTAATTGTGATCAAATTTGTCTTCAGAGTGACTATCTGTAACCAAGTCAGCCCGCTCCGCCGCGAACCCGCCCCGTTGCCATCTTTAGTGTTATCTATGAGTAATTGTGATCAAATTTGTCTTCAGAGTGACTATCTGTAACCAAGTCAATTTAATTTGTGATTGTATGTAACCAAGTCACACATAGTTATAGTTAACATTGATTTGATCGTAAACAATCACAATGAAAATAGACTTGGTCACACCTGATTTCCTCCGCTGGCACCACCACCACTCCCAACAACGTCAAGAACCAAATGTGCACCACTTCACCACGACCACATGCACCACGAGCAACAAAACCATCACCATAAACGAGGCGGGAAACGCGCCCCGCCCTACTAAGGCGAGGCGGGGCGGGGTGGGAAAGTCGCTGGGCGGGGCGGGGGTGCCCCGGGGTGGGCCCCCGCTCCGCCGCGAACCCGCCCCGTTGCCATCTCTAGTGTTATCTATGAGTAATTGTGATCAAATTTGTCTTCAGAGTGACTATCTGTAACCACGTCAATTTAATTTGTGATTGTATGTAATCAAGTCACACATAGTTATAGTTAACATTGATTTGATCGTAAACAATCACAATGAAAATAGACTTGGTCACACCTGATTTCCTCCGCTGGCACCACCACCACTCCCAACAACGTTAAGAACCAAATGTGCACCACTTCACCACGACCACATGCACCACGAGCAACAAAACCATCACCATTTACACCACCGCCAACAAAACCACCAACAACAATAAAACCAAACCACAAATTAAAAAATCACCAGCAACATTTGCAAAACACAAACAACCATTCCAAAACTCTGACTAAACAATAGATCTAATAAAAACCCTATGAATATGTAACTCTTCTTACACGTCAAAATCCTAGTTAGAATAGTGAGCAGTGAGGCTGCAGCTATGTTCACTATCAAGACACATGAGAAGATGATTTGAAACTAAAGGGATCAAATTGCCAATATCGGTTAAAGATGTAATTGGATCTTATTTTTTTTTAACATTTTTAAGCTAGTACTTGTACGACGGGGTAAAGGGGTTGTTGGAAATTTAGGGCGATAAAGCAAGGCGTGAAGTAGGACGGAATATTTTTCAATCTTTCATTTCTGTAGTGGCGAAGCATGCAGCGCAGCGTAGGGGTGCTGGAGAGATGTTACCGAGTGGTGGGTGGAGGTGGGGGATGGAGGATGGGTAGATTTGTCCCTCTGTTGGAGGTGTTCCAGATCTGCAATCAAATAAACAGTTCTACGAACGAATGGATCAATGGACGAAAGCCTAATAGAACAATGCCGCGTGGAGGTAGAAGGCCCACAATTTGTGATTTAATCTCGTGGTCCTTGCTCTGATCTCCTTATGAAACTTTCATTATTGGTTTAGCCATACATTTCACGTGTGCACAATATTTTATTATGTGAATATGTAATTGAAAATTGAGTTTTTTTTTTTTTTAAAGAGTTGAAAGAAAAAGGAAAACAAATAGGGATTTAATAAGATAACCAGTATTTTAAATTTTCCACGAGACACTCAAAATCTTAAAGACAAGCCTAAAAATTGATACATGTATACAATGTGGTGGTTATTCAAGTCATTTTAACCACGGTCATTTTAGTAAACAAGGAAACTGAGTAAATAACAAAAATGCTAAATTAATTCACCCCCCGATTTTTAATAACTAAACTACATTTTAATTATATGGAAGGTTTATAATCTTTACACATTATCACATTTATATTTCAAATTATTTTCATCGCATTCTTAATCTCAAAGTAATATAAATTGTTTCCGATTATGGTTTTTCTCCAAGATTTTCTTTATGATGGAGAAAAAATATTCATTTTTCCATTATATTTTTAATTAAGCAAAAGAAAAATGTAAAATTGCAATTGAATATTTGACTCTCATTTTAAAGTACGTTGACTATACTCATAACAAAATTCATGAATAAGGATAATAATTTTTTTATTAATAAAATGTTGAAAATGAGAATGTGACAGAAAAAAAAAATTTTTAAGAATATAAATGTGATAATGACCTTCAATGTAATTAAAATGTGGTGAATTTATAAAAAATATGATGTGAATATAATTTTTGTAACAAAAATTGTGATGACAATATTGCCACACAGGTTGAATTGAAGAAAGAGTCAAAGTAATTTGACACCTTTCCTCTCCAACCTCATTACATGTGAAAGACGCGCAATTTTTTGACATTCACATTGACACTTTCGATCATGTGAAGACTTTTTTTTTAATTTAAAATAAAGAATTGTGGGAGTCTGAACTCAGAATCTCATTTTTGAAGGTTGGATCGATAGAAAATTGTACCTTCAGATCTTCTCATGAATTTAGGAAACAATAATGAATTTATCTTTAACATAAATTTGAAAGTCTTCTTGCATTTTTTTGACCTTTTCGTGCGGACACGAGAGTGGGTTAGCTTCAAAGATTGAATTTGGGAAGATTAAAAGCTGTTTAGTGTTTTGTATTATTGTAGGAATGAAAGTTTTATAGACCGGATCGGTATATATCAACGTTAAAATTGTACATGACTTTCAAAATATCATATATCTACTTTAAGAAAAATAATGTTTGCGGACTAAGCCATCAGTATTTCTTTTTTGAGGCCTTCGATAGCGGATAGATCAGGTCGACCACACATTAATTAGGGAAGTCGGCAAGTGATTATTGGTATCTTACCATCTTCAAATGGGTCTAACATTTTGGCATGCTCAACAGATAAATGTAAAACGATACGACACTCAATATAGACATGACACATGAAAGTGAAATCTTACCATAGTATCACTGTCCATTTTCTTCTAGATACCCCACAGACACTGTTAAAATTTTGTCTAAAATATGAAAATGTTCAAATGGGTCTAACAATTTAGCATGCTCAACAGATAAATGTAAGACTATGCGACACTCAATATAGACATGACACATAAAAGTGAAATCTTACCTTAGTATCATTGTCCATTTTCTCTAGATACCCCACGGCCATACCGCTCTCAAGTTGGTCAAAACATACATTTAACATTTCCATATTTTAGACAAAATTTTAACAATATTTTCTCTTTTAATACTATATATTGAATATTATCGAATTTACTCGATCAAGTAAATCAAATCGTTACTATTTTAACTTCAATAATTATAATAAGATATGCACGTTATTTTTTCCCCATTTCAAAGAGAAGTTTTAAACGACTGTTTCAAGGCCCAATTAAACTGTGCAACAATTGTATAATTCTAAATAATATTAAGAAAGTATTATGTAAACACTAAGACGACATTTTATTATTAAGCTGTATCAAACATGCCCTTTAAATATTATATATGTCGATTAAAAAAAATAATGAGTAAATTATTTACGACTTTTAACAAAATCTTGTTATTTTTAGTTATTCGTACTCGATATTTCACGTACTTGCAACTAAATCGGTTTATTACTCATAATGAATGATTTCACCTGCTCGCAATGAACTCCATTTCCAAATAGAATTAAATACAAAAGGAGAAAAAAAAAATTAACCTGAATAGTGTTTTAATGTTTTTTGAACTAGAATTTAGGTCTAAGCTCAATGCCTTCAACAATAAGGCCCCCTTTGAGGTGCTCACCTTTGACCTCTTTCAGGCTCATTTTCACCTCTCTGTCTTTGTCATCACAATAAAACTCACCCAATTCAACCTCTAACCATCCATCTCTACGTTCATGAAGAAAGCATTCTTCTACTTCACAAACTTTCGATATTGACCTTAATCTTGGTCTATCAATTTTGTGTCGTGTATTAAAAACATGTTCAAATTCTTGTTTCTTCTGCTTATTATGTCGTAGGTAAATCTTTCTTTTCGATCTGTGATTGCCAACTTCAATTGAAACTTCTGATGGTAAGGAATCTAATCCAAAAGCCCGGCCCGCAAGTTTAACAACAAGGTAGGCTCCATAAGTTGTATTTGATGACAACATTCGAGTA
Organism: Fraxinus cuspidata; assembly: GCA_903798385.1. NCBI lineage: Eukaryota > Viridiplantae > Streptophyta > Magnoliopsida > Lamiales > Oleaceae > Fraxinus > Fraxinus cuspidata. The sequence continues at coordinate 5,346 of CAIGRP010003714.1, forward strand.
TTGATTTTACCCTTTATCTCAAGCCAACAAACCATTATAAGCTCCACTCCTTCCAAGAATCTGTTGCAACAAAAGTAAAGTTATAGTAAATTAACACTTTTTCGTTAGCCCGAGAAAGTCAATTATCATAAAATGTGGAAAATGAAATATCAAAATGCGCTCCCGTAAACTTAATGAAATCAATAGATAGAAACCTTGATTGAAGAAGGCGTTTCCAGCACCAGTAAAGAGGATAGTTTCCCCAAGCAATTGACAATTCCCTTGCACTCAACATGTAACATTTCTTATTTGTAAATTTATCAATTGCAAATGTCTGCATTAAATATTGAAATTGTTAACTAATGACGTGACATTTCAAACAAAATAATGAATTGATATTGTGACAATGTCATTTGTACCTTCTTACCCCCATCAATGAGAAGAGGAGTAGAAAGCTGGAAAAACAAATCCCTTTTTGAAGAAAACTCTACCGGGGATGTCAACTTCGAAATAATATCGAGATAATCACGAGGCAAGAATTTATCCCACACGAGATCTGACTCGATAGAATTGCAAAACATAGTCGATGCAAGCATGAATCGCAATGCATCACGAGGAGACGTGAACCCAATAACATGGGATATACAATCTTCCGGCAAGTCGTAGAGTCGTGTCAAAGCCATGGCTTGTTAAGAAAAGGTTGTGCTACTAGAGATGGAAGAACTTTTGTATGCTTGTTTTGTTTAGAAAATTAAAGTGTGGTCCAAAGGGGCTTTTATGGTGGGGGGATAATGTGATGGATTTACGTTATGGTGACAACATGCCTTTGATATATGAGGACATCCTTAATCATAATCAACTGGGATTTTATCGGGTGGAACGCATTATGGTGCAACGCCTAATTGAATGGTAAAAAAGGTTCAAAACTAACCAATCATATAATTATCTTGACTCTCCATGCCTTTATTATTTATTATATGTTTGAAATATATTCCAAATCTTGATTAATAACGAACAATAAAATAAGTACAATCAAGATTACCTAATAAAGCTACAAAATTAAGACACGCCAAGTATAAGAAGATTTTAATCTTAGTAGCTAATTATGGTAAGAATTTATATTGAAAAAATTGGCAATTAAATAATATTATCATAACAAGAGAGCAACCCAACTCTAAATTTTAAAGAAGAAAGTCGGGGATTATCTTTTTAAAAAATTAGAGAACATATATTGATATAGAATGGAGCCTAACTTGCTGTTATGTAAAATAGTTCTTAGACTGAATTTTGTTGATATCTTTTATTTTTTTTCCTTCCTAAAATCACTTGGATTCCACGAGTCGATTCTGACGGTGGTCGGGCTGGATTGTCTAGTCGATATTGCCCACCTATATTTTCTGGCCAAACTGGGATTCAGATTGAAGACGTGACGGTTTGGAAGACTAATACATGCAATGTCTAACTTGTTTAGGCAACTTTGCCCTTGTTTGATACTTTTTTTTTTTTCAAAATATATTTTTTTCTCTTTTTTTTGCTACCACATATTATTCAATAAAATTATATTATGCGCATATCCAAAAATTTTCCTTATTTGTTAATTACACATTATCTATCAATTTACCATTCCAAAATGCATTCTTATTATAAAAATGAGAAACAAACATGGTCTAAATGTGATTGATTTTCTAGTATCGGTTTTTCCACCGAAGATGGACTTTTCGTTGTCCACCATTAGCAAGGTCAAGAACCAACCCAATTAGTTCATCTCGATATGATTCTAGATAATTTTAAGGGCGATTTTAAAACTAAAGAATCTTATGTACAGCCTAATAGAAATGAAAAATATGTTAATTTTAAATTTGGATTTGTTCTATCTCTAACTATATACTTTTGTCACATTTTATGTATAGGAGGGATATTGGTTTCGTTTTCCATTTATCTTATAGAATTCATGCTTAATTTTTCAGTATGAGATTTAATATTTGTCCTTTATTTTAACTATTGTAGACGAACTTGATGATTTGTTCTGCTAGAAGAGCCTATTTGAGCCTTATTTTTTGCCCAAAATTCATTTTGGAATAGTATTTTGATGGAAAATGTATGGTTAAAATTTTTTTTTAAGAATATTATCTTATTAAAGAATATGATTAAAAATAAGAGAGGGAAATGTATTTTGGAAATAATGGGGATAAAAAAAAGTCATGATTTTATTTAAATATTCAGTATAGTGTTGAAATTTAGAAATGATTTTTTTTTTACTTTCCATCAAAGGCTGGTTGCTACTCTCTTGCAATTGATATACTATATTAAATTTAAAGTATTAACTACTGCAATATAATGTCGTATATTATATATCAAAATATTTATAATAGCAATTTACATTTTGTTAAATAATGCAAAAATGTTTATATAATAATTATTTATCACTAAATATCTACAATGAAAATATTATCGTCGTCTAGAGATTCTAATATTGATTATATTTACCATTTTCTAGTACGAACAATAACACGAATCAAAAACTATATATTCGATTACTAGTATAAATTGGATCGAAAATTTAAGGACTCTTCAATATATTATTGCTATAAAAACAATTTGAAATGAACACTACTATGATAATATAAAGGAAAAATTGCAGCAACGGCCCCTAATCTTTCACCTTTTTACAAATTTTACACTAACCTTTATTTTGTGCCACCACTGTCTCAAACCTATCAAAAATATGCACTTGGGGTCCTTTCCATTCATTTGACCGTTAGTTAACCAACAAAAATGATTTTGACCAAATTTAGTAAGTGAAAAATGGCAACTTCAAAATTATTACATTAAATAAATTAATAAAAAAACCAAAAAAATAAAAATAATATATAAACCCCACCCCTAGAAACAACCATGATGGGCCAAAAACATCTTCTTCTCTAACCAGAAACAACCACCACCACAACTCTATAGCCACCTTCCAGCCAATTGCACATTGGAAAATCAAACAAAAAAAACTCCCTATTTTCTGCTTTATACAGCTTGGAAAAAAAAAAAAAGCTCAATTCCAATTCTCAAACCCAATTCCAATTCCAAATTCTGCATGAGAAATTGTGGGTTTTCTACGTTATACAGCTTGGAACTCCCTCCATATTATAAACTCAATTCCAATTCTCCAAAATCCTAAACCTTATAAAACCAGCAAATATTCAATCGACACCATAGATTGGAACTCCATTTTTTAATTTCTCAACCCACAAATTCCGAGTTATCTGAAATTTCTCAACCCACGAATTTTAGTACAACAAATCGTCTCTGAAGATCTATTAAAACTTTGGCTGCAATATTGAGAGGAGATCTCATGGTTTGCCCATCAATAGGGGTAACAAAAACAACACATTAGAAACAAAGAGATTATAAACTGAAAGTCATAGAGTTCATCCACCGATTACAAGTTGCCAGAGCTATTCCAGTTTCAAATTAGTACTCTTGGTAGATTTCTTGAGTATTGCAATTCTTGAATCTCGCAATGGGATGAGGGCTCAAGTAGGTGGATGTTTTGATGGTAATGATGACAAAAATGGTGAAAGCAGCGGTGGAAGACGATGTGGTGATCGAAAATGACTTTGGTTTGGGGGAAAATGGATGGGGTGGGGAGTTTTTGTTCTTTTATTTTTTATTTTTTTGGTATTTTGTTATTTATTTTTTGGTTTTTGATTAATTTATTTAATATAAAAATTCTGAAGTTATCATTTTACCTTTATTAAATTTGGTCAAAATCATTTTTCTTGGTCAATTAACGGAAAGGACCCCAAGTGCATATTTTTGAAAAATTTGGGACAGTAAATCATAAAATCAGATTATGATAAATTTTACAAAAAGTAAAAGGTCAGGACCGCTGCTGAAAATTAAACTACTTTTTTACTCTAATTAAATAAATAATAATATGAAAATCAAATCAAGTCTGCCACTGACCCTTTCCTGGTCTGTATCATTCTACTTGAGCCGGAGAAAATTCATCCTCTAATCTTGTACAGTCTTACGTACTTGTGATACCCCATTCAGAATGCTCACAAAAAAATTATTAAAAAAGTTCATTGAATAAAGGTAAAAAAATGTCATTAGCACTACGTAATATGTTGAAAATATTCTTATAGCTATGTGACTCCACACTCTTTTCTCCCAAATCATGCTACACAAACAATTTTAACGATAGGGTTTGAAAACAGGGGGACATGTAATGCATCATTAGACAATTTGAATAAAAAAACCCACATAGGCAGCACCTGTCAACACCCCTATTTGTAAACATTGTTTGAGTAGCGTCAATCCTTTTCTCCCATGCAACATCTACTCTCAACCCTGATGTTTGTAAAGCTGCAAGTGAATACATCAAGCCACTTGTGTGGTTTGCCTTGAAAATTAATTATGTTGCAATTAAAATACGAATCCAAGTTTCTCAAAACTGAATAATCACCAATCTCATCGTGTCTTAGAATTTGATCATGAACATAACCAATAATCGAAAATAAAAATTTTAGTCGGAGTATTTCACAATTTTTTGTTGCATCCTATTTGTAGCCTTTAATTTTCAAATTTTGTTCAAATATTTTCTTAGTTTTTCTTTAGTTGGACTCAATATGCGAAAAGTAAGAAAAAAATATTTTAAAAGAATCCTTCAATTTGTAATGGAATAAAATGATGACGTAAACAAATCATGTAGTGCAAAATTGATATTGCACATCTTGGACTAAATATTTCCGTTATGGATTATAATGGATTAAATATGCAAAAATACATAATGCCTCGAAAACTCAAAAGTGCTCTCCAAAAACTCAGAAAACGTCATCATTTTAAATGAATGAATGAATGAACCTCAATGACAGTGCTTTATACATAAAAAATAAATTAATTAAATGAATCAATGACAGTGCTTTATTATCTACTTGATACAAAGAATTTCCAACAAGCCAATAAAAAAAAAATGATTATGTGCAAGAATCGCTACAATAATTTCTATGTACTTTCTTATCGTTTAACATTTAGTGCTTAGGTCTGATCTCAACGCCTTCAATAAGAAGGCCCCCTTTGAGGTGCTCTCCTTTGACCTCTTTGAAGCTCATTTTCACCTCCATATCATTGCCATCACATATAGAATTCACCCAGTTCAACTTCTAACCATCCATCGCCGCGCATATGAAGAAAGCATTCTTGAGCTTCACAATCATTTGATCCATCAATTTTGCGTTCCATAAAATCGCGCTCCATATCTTGTTTTTTACATTCATTGCCTCTTAAATAAGTCACTCTCGTCGATTTGTAATCGCTGACTTCTATTGAAACCTCAGATGGAAGCAAGTCTAATCCAAATGCACGATCTGCAAGTTTAACTACGAGGTAGGCTCCATATGTGGTATTTT
>CAIGRP010003716.1:0-31266 GCA_903798385.1 Fraxinus cuspidata
CCCAAATCCCGAATAAAAGAGGAGGATTTGTTTATATTTTTTTGTTTACTATTTTAAAAAAGAAAATATTTTGGAAAACGTATTTTTCAAAAATGTTTAGACAATGTGTATATATTTTCGGTTTAGACTTTATTAATGAGTCATGAGAGATTTATAGTTTTTTAAAAAAAAAAAATTACGAGCCGAGCTAAAACTCGGCTCGTATTTGACGAGCCACGAGCTCGGCTCGTGGGCTTGGCTCGGCCCATGCCACCACTAGGTATGTGGGTTAATTGGTAAGATAAAATATTTTTCTTTTGTTATAATATTTTAAAATATTTTTATTGAGACTCGTTTGTACTTTTAAAAAACTTAGAACTCTAGATGCAATTTTTTAATATTATTTCTTTTGTTATTATTTAAAGAGTATGATAAATTAGTTTTTTTTTTTTTATTCTTTAATGAAGAAAATAGACAGTAAGGACTTTTTAAGCAAAAAAAAAAATGTTGATCAAATGTCAAAATTAAAATAATAGGGATGATTTGAACAATGATGGCAAACGATAGGGACATTTTGTGCAAATTACCCATATTTTCTGAAAGGATTTAACGGAAGATGTCGGAAAAGACCAACTTTGCAAGAAAGGTATGAAATGAGGGCGTAAATGCCGTGTTTGAAACTACAGGGACTATTTCCACAATGAGTACAAATTATAAGGATGTTTCTTTGCTAATTACTCGGTGATATTATTATGTTACAAATTTGAAGTTCATAGGATATGCATTGAATGTCATGAAACAGGGGCTTAGATTGCAATTTTTTGATTATATACACCATATGGTAATAAAAATATGTATGGTAATCTAGATGTTGCATCATATTAAAGAATAAAAAAATAAAGTACAGTTCACGGGTTTCAAGATTTGTATTTTTTAAATCAGCTACAATGTTGCGAGGTCATATTAAGATAAATCTCACATTTATTATATAAATATAGAAATATTGATCAATGTATAAGAACTTGATCTAATCCTATTAATAAGGGACGCATTTTAAGATGAAATTCAAAATCTTGATAATTTTAATGCCTCTTTTTCTTTTATTTCTTTAATGTTTTTTTTTTTTGACAAAGAGGTGTAATTTATCATTGTAGAATAGGAAGTACAAAGGACCGAGGATGAAGTATACAACGCTCCAACGTACGAAACACAATATTTTTACACACGAGTAAGACGATAATACCTCCAATTTTAAAAACCTAAAATTCACGTAAATGTCCGGGACATTGTCCTAGTGGTCTTTCTTTGTTTATTAAAGAAAATTTCTTCAATGACGAAAAAACCTCTTTTGACGATTCTTTGTGGACGAAACAACCAGACAATTACTTTTAGGACAAGAATATACAATCATATAACTAGTTTTCTTGATGGATCAAATAAATAGTTTCTAGAGAGCATCCAGAAATAAGTTTATTCACTGGGACCATATAACGTGGTTAGGAGATCGCATTCCAATTAACTCAACCCTAAATAAGTCAATTTTACAAACATTTGGGCTTTATGCAAACCTAGATATACTCCACAGTTCTTCCATGTTTGGGGTGCGAAATAATCAAATCTAACTTGTGATTGAAATGATATTAATACCTCATTTAGGAAAGATATAGAGGGTGTTCGACGGTGTTTGGTGGAGATTAAAATTAGATTTTGAGTAGATTTTGATTTGAAATGTGTGATTGAAAAGTTGTGGGACCCATGAAAGATGTGGTTAATATTGATTGTTTGACTTTCACTTGAATTAAAATCAGATTTTAATCATCACCAAACATCGGCATAATATACCCTAACAGTACGAAATAACTGGAAATACAGCATAAAAATGCCTGTAGTTTTGGGTTCACATTAAAAAAAAAAAAAAACATACATACATACATACATACATATATATATATATATGGTTAACATAAATAAACATAATTTACGCGAAATTTATCCAATGATTGATCGTGAAACCCAGCTTCCTTTGCAGCATATCAAGGTTGACACCAGGAACATCCATAACCTGAAAAAGTAGTGCATGAAATAAACTTAAGAAGATCATCTACTTATTAATCATCAATGATGTGATTCTTAAACAACCAAATTTCATTTTATAACTTTACCTCGGATAGGATAGTATAATGTGATCTGCCCTCAACTTCGGTGCAAACAGAGCTTATGACATTCAGACCTTCTTTAAGCAGCATCTGCAGCACACTTGATAGGGGAATGGTGAAATCTGCTGTTATTGAAACCTCAATACCAACTGTGCATGATTGTACACTTACATTAACAGGTAAACTTTTGCTGCAGCTTCCAGTTTTGAAGTTTTGTTCATTTAATAATTTCTTTAGCTTGCCCCTCCTGATTTCCAATTCTTCAATATTATTCTGCAGGTAGTTTATATAATTTGCAGCCTCGTGAATATGATCTGACACGGAACGTTTACCCTAGAAAAAATAGAACATATTATGAGAGCTCATAGTATTAGACAGCATTGTACAAGGAGAAAATATTATCCTTGTATTCGTTCTTAATTTTTTTATAATATTTGCCGGCATCTTATATAAATGCAGCATCGCTCGTAACATGATCCGTGTAACATTGCCTACCCTAGAAAAGGTGACATATATACATATTATGATCATGTAGTATAAAACAGATCTACACACCATAATGAAGAAGATATAATCCTCTTAGAGTTTCCCAATTCCCTTATAAAATTTTGCTGGCATCTCATAAAATTTCCAGCCTTATGAATATGATCCAATATAAGACGTTTTCCCAAGAAAACAAGACAGAATATGTAGTACTACACATAATTTGCAGCCATATCGCGACAGTAGAAAAAAAGACATATATACGTTTATGAGCATATAGCTGAAGGGTAGTACAAGAGGTAATGAAGAAGATATGGACCACTAATGTTTCCAAATTTCCTTGTATTATTTTGCCGGCATACTATAATTTACAGCCTCATGAATATAATCCCATAAGAAGTATTGATGACACTAATAAAAGCAACATGTAGATGTGTTATTAGCACTTTACGAGATAATGAAGAACATTTGAACCCTCTTGTAAATCAATTCCCTTATAATATTTTGCGTCATCTTACAAAATTTGAATCCTACTGAATATATGGTCAGATGCGGAACAGTTACCTTAGAGAAAGAGACATGTTACATGTGTACATATCACGAGCATCAAGTACTAAACAAAATTTCCCTATAAAAAGAAACATATACAAGTATTATAGATTTTGACCCTCTTCTTCCTCAGTTCGCTTATATTATTTTTCAGGCATTTTATGTAATTTCCCGCCTCATGAATACACATGAACCAGCATGGAATGCTTTCCCTATAAAAGTAAACATATCAACTATTACGAGCACGTGTGATAACATTACATACGACAATGAAGAAGATTTTAAACCTCTTGCTTCCCTATTCCCTTACTAATTGGTGCTGGCATCTTAGAAAATATTTAACCTATTGAATAAGATCCTATATGGACACTTACCCTAGAAAAGAGTTATGTACGTAACATAAGCACATATGTAAAAAGATCTTTGCATGATAATGAAGAAGATTTTAATTCTCTTGTTTTACGATTCCCTTATATTAGTTTGTAGGCAACTTATATAAGTTGCAGCCTCATAAATATGATCGGATATGGAATTGTTCCCTAGAAAAAGAGACATATAAGAGCACATAGTATAGATCAACAGTAGACACAATAATGAAGAACATTTTAATCTTCTTTTCCTCAATTCACATTTGTTATTTAGCAGGTATCTTATGTAATTTGAAGCCTCGTGAATATGATTGGAGATGGAAAGCCTAATCTACAATAAGTGACATATATACCTATTATGAGCACAGAGTCCTAAAAACACTGCACTACCTAGCAAAGAAGATTTTAGCTTCATTTTCTTCCTTATTTCTATTTCATGTATATCCAATTCAACATAACAAATATGCCATAAATGAAATCGTTTCATGATTATAAAATAGTAAAGCTCAGAAGAAATTTAGTAGTCCCTTGCAAAAATACTTTTTCATTAAACGAAAACATAGAAATTGAAGAAGGAAATGTTTTCACCTTGAGTAGTTCCGGAGGAATCACAGAACGGACCGAATCATAAAGGTTGGCCATTGCTTGTCTCCTTTGTCTTTCAACATCCCGGTGCACAATTTTTTTCTGCAGGACATCTTTGGGACACTCATCAGATATGCACTTCCTTTTACCCTTATTATTGTTGTTTAAGGTCGTCCCTTGTACTTGTAATGAAGACAGGGAAGCAGGACCAATCCCTAGATCTTTTGGGATAATGAATTCTGGACAGGTTATGAAAAAAGTTGGGTTTTCCAGGAAGGAATCATCTTCTTCTTATGTTGAAAACATTGAAAAGAACTTATCTATAGATTTGTTATGATTTGATGTCGGATCTGTTGGTTAGGGTCTGAGATCTTAAAGGGGCCTTAAGGATTTCTTAAGATCACTTTATATAATCGAAGTGATCCAGAGGTGGGTGATCACTGTTGATTTGGCGTCTGTACTTTTGTGTGTAATTATATCAATAATGCTGCACGTCCTCTAATTATATTCCTATTAGGTGGACCAATCACATTGTTACAATTATTATATTAGTTATAAATCTATAGTTTAAACATGTGACCCGAATGGTTAAACAAGCTATCTAATTTTCGTGTAACTTGTCGAAATTTTTATTTGTATTCTAGAGGTGATAACAACTAATTGATTAATCAAAACATGTTGGAGTTTGCTTGTGTGGATGCGAGTGGGCTCGACAGTTGAGGTATGGTACACTGGACTTCCATAAGGAAGTATCAGAAGTTGGCCAGATTTCAAGAATGCTTTCCTCCGGTACTTCGCGACAAGTAAGGAAGGCGAATGGCCAATACACGTCTCCAAGACATGATGCAGCAGTAGAGAAAGTTACTGAAGGGCATTTTTTTTTTTACCTTGTTTCACTCGTAGCTGAACTATTGTGTACAGTTACCGATAAGGAGGCCCTATCAGCCCTAAAGGAAGGAGAATATAAACGATCTCTTTTGGAGAGATGTGCAAAACTAGGATCCCACTAGTTATGTACACTACTGGAAATGATAAGGCGCGAGATCATCAATGATGAATTAAAAGATCATTGCAATAGGGCCAATCGAGGACTGCCACCTCCTCAAAAGCAACAGGGCTAAAGTCCTACCTCCTACTTTATGGAACACCAACTCAGATAAAACCACCTTCAACCTAGAGCAAGCCCTGAATGCAATACCAACTTTACCTTATGAGAAAGTTAACCTTATTAATAAAGCACAACAAGGAAGGTCCGGCCAATAGCTTTCCCAAAAGGGAAGAGGTATATGGTGAAATTCTGAACTTAGGAATAGGGATGAAACACCATTCTATTGCACCTGCCATCACTCCTACATTTATACTACAGCTGATTGAGGGACCATCTACAACCTAATAATCAAATAAGGAACATCCACGAGATGCACTTCCTAGGCAAGATCGACAGCCTAGAAGAGTTGATACCAGGCATCCCGTTCAAAATGACACTTCTCGAAGACAAGTGAATGATGGGGCGAGGCATAAGGAATGTCAAAGACAAAGGATGAGCTCTCCAACTAACACTGGTCGCGAACCTATTTGAGAGATTGACACAATCTTTAGACGTTTGTACATTGGAGGAAAAACTACGATTGCAGAGGAATTTTGCAAGGGAAGCTAGGGATCCTCCAATGGCAAGCTTCATAATCAACAGCAGTCAACACCTCGATTAGAATATGGGTTCAACCCATTACTTTCATACAAGACGATGCGGTTAGCTTGTATTATCCATATTACAACGTCCTAGTATTTAGGGTTGTTGTGGTACAAAATGGCCTCAAAAGAATGATAGTGGATAATGGAAGTTCGGTCAACATCATAGTTGGATGAACCTTCAACAAAATGGAAATAGACCATGAGCTAATCGTATGAACTCCCTCTTATATGGCTTCACTGGTGATAGCATTATCCCAAGGGGAAAAATCACCCTAACAATGGAGATGGGGACAACACCGTTAACTACTTATAATTTTATGGAGTTTTTTGGTGGTAGACAACCGCTCTGCTTACCATGGAGTGCTACGAAAGCCAGCATTAAAGGAATTATGGGATGTTACATTTATCCACCACTTGTGTGTGAAGTTTCTTATGAAAATCAGTATCACCACTGTTAGAGGCGATCAAATGAGTATAAGAGAGTGCTATTTGAACTCCCTCAGAAAGGTCCAACTTAGGGACGTCAATGTAATTTTGATGGGCATTGACATGGATAACGTCCCTAAATAAGGACAAAACTCTGAACAAGGGAAAGACGTCGAAATGTTAGACACCTCTGAAGAAGAGGCTCTATTTGAAGTGATAATAGTCTCTGAAAAGTTGCTAAAGAAGTGGCTAAATTTGAAGAACGGATCCTCGTGTCATCAATTGTGAACCTCAAACAGACCCAGTAGAAGAACTAGAGAGTTTTACAATGGATCCCCAAGACCCATCCAAATCCTTGTAGGTGGGAAAAGACTTTTTAGTGAAAGCTAAGGAAAAAGTGATATGCTTCTTATCTGAAAACTTGGATATCTTTGCATAGAACCAAGGATTAGCTATCATCACTTGAAGATTGATCCTAAAGCTATCCCTCATCAGCAGAAAATGAGAGCTCTCAACCTAGAAAAGCACGAGGTCCGAAGGATGAGGTGAAGAAGTTGATTGAAAATCATTTTATAAGAAAACCAACCTATCCGAAGTGGGTATCTAACCCTGTCCTGGTCAAAAAGCATAATGGTAAGTGGAGGGTGTACGTAGTTTTTTTCAATCTTAACAAGGTTTACCCTAAGGACATCTTTCAACTCCCATGAATTGGTCAGCTCATTGATTTTACTGCAGGACACAAACTGCTGAGTTTAATGGATGCCTATTCTGGCTATAATCAGATCCCAATGTACGTAGCCGATGAAGAACATGCATAATTTATAACAGAAAAAGGTCTCGATTACTATAAGATGATGCCCTTTGAGTTGAAAAAGCCTTTATAACAGACAGAGGTTTCTATTGGTATAAGGTGATGCTCTTTGGGTTAAAAAATGCCGGGGCCATTTATCAGAGACATGTTAATAAGATGTTTGCAGACCTCATTGGAAAGAATATGGAGGTATACTTTGATGACATGTTGGTAAAAAACCTGCAAGTAAAGATTCATGTGGATCACCTCATTGAAGCCTTTCAAATATTGCGAAGGTACAAAATGAAACTTAACACCCTTAAATGTTCATTCGGAGTCGTCTCAGGGAAATTCTTGGGCTACATGATTAACCAAAGGGGTATAAAAGTCAATCCTGAAAAGATCAAAGCCCTAATCGAAATTTGGTCGCCCTAGAAGCCTACAGAGATACATAGTCTCACTGGACGCATAGCTGCCTCGATTTGCTTCATCTCAAAGGTAACAGACAAGTGTCTTCCTTTCTTCAAGGTTTGAAAGGAGGAAAAAAATTTCAATGAAGAAAATAGTGTGAAATAGCTTTACAAGAGCTAAAGAAGAACTTGGCTCTGATGAACCCTACAATTGTACTTGGCAGTAACTACGAATGCTATAAGTTCGATGCTTGTAGGGAAGGAAGAGTGTCACCAACTGCTAGTTTATTATGTGAGTAAAGTACTTCTTACAGCAGAGACCCGATATCTAGACATGGAAAAGCTAGCCCTCTCTTTAGTGGCTGGTTCTCGAAAATTGAGGTCATACTTCTACGATCATACCATATAAGTGCTAACCAATTTTCCGCTCAAACCAGTACTCTAGAAGCCTGACGCTTCAAGAAAAATGATAAAGTGGGTTGTAGAGCTTAGTGAGTTCGATATTGTGCTTAAAACAAGGGATGCCATTAAAGGTCAAGCCTTGGCAAATTTTATTGCATCATTCTCCCATATTCCAAAAATAGAAAATGAAATGGAACCTACCGAACCTCCCACCGAGAAACTGTTTGTTGATCGTTCCTCGGGAGATACAAGATCTAGGGTAAGAGTAGTCCTAATCAGCCCAGAAGGACATAAACTTAATTGTGTTGTGAGGTTCAGATTTAAATCTACCAACAATGCAGCAAAGTATGAGGACCTTCTAGGTGGCATCAGATTGGCTAGGGAAATGCAAATGAAAATGTTAGTTATCAATAGTAACTCCCAGTTGGTACTAAGCGAGGTTAATGGCAATTTCACAGCCAGTGATAAGAGCATGACTACATATCTAAAGTTGGCAATAGAATTTGTTCTAGCCTTTGAAATATTTGAGTTGGCACAAATCTCGCACATAGAAATTGCTCATGCTGACGCTCTTTCAAAATTAGCAAGTAGTAATGATTTCGAACCGTTTTCTGTTGTGTCTATAGAACACTTCTCTAGACCTTCACTTCTAGAGTTAAAGATGTGATGTAGGTCGAAGACACTCTTCCATGGATGCAACCTATCATAGGCTTCAAAGATCAAGTGTTACTTTTTGACAAAGAGGAGAAGCAGAAGCTGAGAAGAAGAGCTGTTCATTTTGTTTTCTAGGATGACGTGCTATACAAACAAGGTTTCTCCTTAACCTAATTCGATACGTAGATGGAGAATATGCCACTTACATGCTCTGAGAAATTCATGAAGGGGTCTATGGTAATCACAAAGAGGGATGGCCTCTGGTACAAAATGTGTTGAGGTAAGGATACTATTGGCCTACATTGAAAAATGATGCACAACAGTTCGTAAGAAGGTGTGACAAGTGTTAGTGCTTCGTGACAATACAAAGGCAACCTTCCCATGAGCTAATTGTTGTTTCCAGCCCTTGGCCTTTTGCCAAGTGAGGAATTGACTTTATAGGACTCTACCTAAAGGGAAGGGTAGTGTCAATTTTGTTATCATCACCATTGACTATTGTGAGGAGGTAGGGATTAAGAAACACTTCTCCACCCCCACTATCCTTAGGCTAATAGGCAAATGGAGACAGTCAATAAAACCATCAAGCATACCCTTAAAGAAAGTTGGATATTTCTAAAGGAGCTTGGGTTGATGAGCTATCTCAGGTTCTATGGGCTATACAAAGTACTAGCAGAACAGCTGCCGAATAAACTCCTTTCTCTATGGCTTATGGAACACGTGCTATGAGGCCAGTTGAAGTAGGTCTACCATCTATTCGTCGCTTACAGTTCAATAAAATATCTAACAACAAGATGAGAAGGTGCAAACTTGATTTCCTTGATGAAAAGGCGAACGAATTCCAAGTAAAGTTAGCTACCTACCAGCGAAAGATGACCCATGTACTACAATTCTAAAGTTAAGAAAAATTCCTTTCATATGAACGAACTTGTACTGCGAATAGTATTCCTATCCTCTAAAGAACCATAAATTGGTACTTTTTTGCCCAACTGGGAAGGCTCCTTCTGCATCAAAGAAGAGGTTCGTTCTGGAACTTATATAATTCACAATTTGGATGGAAAGATATAACCTCATCTTTGGAATGCAGTACACCTATCAGTAAACTTATAAATATTCAGTTCATATGTGATTTGTTTAAATCAATAAAAACTAGCCTTGCCAAAATTCTTAGAATGAAAGAAAAGTACCTCCCAGCTACAAAAACCTTAAGACTGCCTGACTAACCAGGGTGGCAAATATGTGCACCAAGTCGCTAGTCTCTATGAAGGTCTACTACCTATCCGTCTATTACTTATGGAATGTGGCAGTTGCAGTCTGAATTTCTAGATGAAGCATGAATAAAGCCTCTTCTTATATATGGAGAGCTTGGTGCGAGGAGTTGCATATGAGGCAGTTGCCGAGTCGCTTGAAGTCCTCATCCTCTTCGATTGTTCTTGCCTTAGAGGCTCCAAGATAGTTGGCCTCTTCTACCCCCTTGGCCACGTAATAGAGGTTGCCATTAATTTTTTCCCCCCACTAGGACTTCGGAGCAAGGCAATAGGCTGATCACTAACCCCCATTTTCGATAGAGGAGAATGTGTACTTCTTCTTAGGGACATCCTCTACTTTGTTTTTTCCCTTGTCCTTGATAGGAGGTCGCCTATCTTCTTCCTGACCAGCAACCTCCATTTTGATCTTTTCTATTTGGTCCCTCACCTGTTTAGCTGTAATAGATGAGGGCTTGAACATTTTTTCTCTAGGCAGTAGGGGTGGCAGCAAGAATGGAGGCCATATCAAGGATGGGTGCCTCTTCTTCTAGAAATTTTCTGTAGAAGAAATAGAGGACTT
The DNA here is from genome assembly GCA_903798385.1 of Fraxinus cuspidata. Taxonomy (NCBI): domain Eukaryota; kingdom Viridiplantae; phylum Streptophyta; class Magnoliopsida; order Lamiales; family Oleaceae; genus Fraxinus; species Fraxinus cuspidata. The sequence goes on from CAIGRP010003716.1 coordinate 10,319, forward strand.
GTACAAAGTACCCACGAATAACTAATAAAATTCATACCGAAGAAATTTACATCTCCAGGACATTAAGTAGAACTCCTCAAAGAACCGCTTTGAGTTAATCAAATGGTTGAACTCTCGCGAAGATGGAACATGGAGGTAAATTTCCTCTATAACACCCAACTCTGCTTGGGTTAGTTCGAAGCGATCAAACCAATCTTGCAATAACAAAGAAAGGTCATAACCGATTTAAAATTAAGAAATATGAAACTGAAGAAACAAGCACTCACTAGCTTGATGGAAGAAGGGATGTCTATGACAAAAGGAAAACGGGCCCCCATGGACATAGATAATATCAACCCTTGGAATCCCCTTTACCTATGACCCTAGGTTAAAATTGGGTTGAAATATGTGGAGGGGTATATCCTTGTTTAAGGAGGTCTCTTTCCATAAGAATTAGGTCCCTATTAGTTGGGTCCATGCATTGGGGACGAGTTGGATAGGTGGCAACCTTTACGACCTAAGTATGGTTCTAAAGAAAGGATTAAGGGCCAAACGAAGTCCCATTTTTAGAAAAATCTCATTGACAACGACGTGCCCCTACCTTGGAAAGCAAGATTGCTCGTCACGAGATGGAGCTAGAAGCTCAATATTATGAGGAATACAATATTTCTCTCTTATAGCTACAAGGTCGGATGCAGTTACATTTGAAGGTATTTTGGCTGTCTTGACCCATATCATAATCTACCCGACCCTTCCTTGTGGGCAAGACGCTCTGACCAACTCTAATGGCTTGGACAAGGTCAGCAGTATTGGTTATTGTAACCCCCATCTTAGGGGCTACGGTGCAAATGTCTAAGTCTTCCTTGTTAGAATGTGAAGAAGCCATGAAATTAAAAAAAAAAAAAGTTTAAAACATTTACGTAGTCAAACAAAATCACTGAAGAAAAGAGGTCGGAGTTCATGAAAGTGACCGGAAGGATTTCGGTAAAGATGAAGAACGAGAGTTTTTGGGAGTTAAATTGTGCGTGAAAGCAAGTGATTATCACCAAAATGGTTGTCTTTTATAGGCAAAGGTCATCAATCATAATCGTTGGGTGTGAATCTAGACTATCCAACCGTTTATTTAAGATTCAATCTAAGCCATCCACCACGTCTACCGCTTTGTATTCTACTGCCCAGATCAGTGCGTCGAAATCATGCGCGCCACTGCATCTGTCTCCTATGCAACACGCCAATAGCAGTCATCATTGCTCATTAAATGCAGCGACGATTGCATGTATGCAAAGTTGAACCGCTTCAGTTGCCCCTTCTTGAAAACGTGCAAGATAGTAAATCATTTGGGCGCAATAATTAAGGACGCCTTGTGTTCCTAACGTTTCAAAAAACACACATCTTTAAAATTAATGCAAGACAGCTTCAACGATAAACAAACCGCTTCTGAGCAAACAACTTCGGATAAAAGGACCTCAACTAGTACTCCCCCAACCTTTTCCAAAGAATTTGAAACTTCCAAGTACACAGTTTTGAACAACACCTTTGGTAAGTACTTCGAGCAATTCATTTTAGCTCTACTTTCAAATTCTAATTATATTATAAATATTTATATTTAGAGGATTATTTGTGGTTAAAAATAACCACCCCAATATGAGTTTTTATTTTTATATAATTGAAGTCTACGCATTACATAAATAATCATGTATAAACTTGAGAGGACTATTATTACGCCTCACCATCGAGACTCCTAGTGGAGGCCATGATGTAGCCTACATGGAGATATTGAGTCAGATTTGACAAAGGCCTGCCTCTATCCGAAGTTTCTTTTGCCCGGTTTAGTTGGAGGATCTGCAAATAATTTTTAGGAATGATTGATGTAATGTTTATGATAATGAATGTTACGATTTTCAGCATAGGGAGTAGGCGCGGTTGACCTGTTGTCAATGTATTAAATGTATATCAGGCTGAGTGATGTAAAGCTTCGGCTTGGGGGATGAGACCACATGGTTTTTATCCAACGTTTACCACATAGGCCAATAGTCTATAAATAAGCAACTCTTGTAACATTTAAACCTAATGCAACTTTTCACACTTGAAAATAGACTTGGTTTTCTTACTTACTCATTCCATATTATTTGCTTGAGTTTAGTTTGTTCTTATTTTGATTATTTGTTTATATACAATCATCTTTGATCATATCATCAGTTATTGAACATTTTTCTCATGTCGTACAAGCATCTGCTATGTCCATAAAGGCCCCCCTTCTCCGTCCGAAACTCTGGTCAAAATGTGTTGAAATTTGTTTGCGTGGATGCGAGTGAGCCTGACAGTCGTTGTCCACGTAATCATTACAAAAAACGAGATCAACACATATAAATACTCTTTGTCTTTCATATTTCTTCCATCTTTTAAAGTTAAATAAACAGTTCTACGTATGTAACATTTATTAAACAAAGTGTATTATTTTATTGAGTCTTGGGCTATGAAAAAGATATACTTCTTATTAGAAAATGTACTCAAATTAATAAGATATTAAGATGATGACGGATCATAATGGAATATAGATGATAAAGTAAAACTTCAAAATTTTCGATAATAGCTATTTGATTTGTTAATGTAATTTTTCACTCGAACGCTCATTCGGCGAGGGGGGTGTTGGAATTTTGGGGATGTTGACTGGAAAAGTTTGAGCTGGATTTTGACCTAAAAAAATTTAAATGGTATTTTGACTTTATTGGGATTGGGACCCTAACAGTAAATGATATTGGCAGTGTCGAATCAAGCGGTTAACCGTTTGATCCCATTAAATTTATAATTTATTTTTTTATTAATCACACATTTTTAATAAAATAATATTAAATGTAATTCCAAAATTTATTTTTCTTTTTTAACTACGTATTTTAAAAAAAAATTATTCCAATCATTAAAATTTCAAATAATGGGGGTCGAACACTATTTAAATCTACAAGAACAGCTTACAAATAATATTTTATTCTATAGTCAGATTATGGTTAAATTCCCTAAGAAAAATTCCAAGAATTCAACTCATGAACATAAAATTTAGGTAACAGAACTTGTTTTTTAGTAGTTGAAACTTTTAAATAAGTGACTCATAAATTATCAAAGTAGAGAAGATCTAAGATCAAAATCCGTTGCACAAATTATAAAAACTCTCCGCATTGATTATTTATCCTATAAGTTGTGGCCTTGTTTTCCTCCGTCGAAAGAGTAATAGTTAGCCTACTTCATTATTTCTCCTATATATCTTAGCATATACAGTCATAGACTATCTTACGGTAAGATTTGAAATCTTTCAATATGCATTCTAAACTTTGTACTCTTTTGGTACTAAAATTTGTAAGAAGCTTGTGTTTGAGCATGCGGAACTTTTCTGTAATTGCCATTTTGTCAAGCCCTTTTTAACTTGTGGACAAAAGAAAAGTGATGAACCGCACAAATTCCTTTGTTCGTTCTATATTTTTTCATGTTATCTGATACTCGATTTTGATACATCTGCACGACATAAGGGGGGGAAAAAAAGAAAATAAAAAAAAGGAAATTTCATGATAAAATGCTTTCACATCTGTACAGATTTGGCATGTCAGTATATTTGTTTAGAGATCTTCAAGATATCTGTTTGGAATAAAAAATGGCTAACAACAATATCTGTTTCGAGATCTTCAAGATAGAAAAACGCCTTCTTGGTAGTGCATCAGCTGGTAGCAGTTGGTATATTTCCAATGTAGACCCATGGTACAGTATAGGTAGGTGAGGTGGTTTAAGAAAAAATAGGAATTAGGAGTATGCCATTTATCCATAGTCAATTATCAGTAATCTTGTCCTTCAGTAGTTGCGAAACATGAATCAGATCAGTATTTCAGCTAATTTGGGGATAAGAATCCCTACAGGTACCCTAATCCAGATTGGATTAGGGTCCCTACATGTACCTTTGGATGATAACTTTTACAACCTTTCAGGAAGGAGTAAGTCAGCCTGGGATATTTCATTACAGATTTATAATTGCATAATCAACCAGGTATCGTCTAAATCTTTGTTAAATTATTTGGTGACCCGTATAGAAATATACATATTTTCAACTTGAAATGGAAAACTTTAGCTTTGGAAAGTTAGATATGCAATGATCCCGTATTAAGAGATATTTGGACGATTCGTATTATTGATGACAGGAGTATAGTGAAACGATTGAAACTAATTTATTCATTTTTAAAGTTGATAACCAATTTGTTATTAGGACAGTTAAATTGGGAAATAATGGTGCAGTTTCCTTTGAAATTACAAAACAACTCGCATGAATGGTACCCACCTAATAATGATAATCCAGTATATCCATTATTGCCTCCGTAAGTGACCAATTGCGAGAATAATGACAGGATAGATACCAATTTGAAACGTACATGCAAAGTACTACGATTGACGGAGAACATATGTTAAGTTATAATCTACTCTTTTTTCAAACTAATAAGTAATTACTAGAAACACTCTTCCAATTATACGGCCAAAAAAACTCTTTTTGGAGCCTTGCTCTCTTGAGTTACCTGTGAAGGGTTTTAATTAACGTATCATGTTTGGAAGTTATTTATAACCAGTTTAAATTATAAACAAATAAAATGAATGATGGATAAATAAAAAATATTTGTAAATCCCAGAAAATATGGGAAAAAAATAATTTGACCGAATATAAATAAAAATGCCAAACAATGTTTTTTATATTCTCTTACATCCTAGGGTATATGAGTCAAATGGCGTATCTTTGTTCATGTCCGTCTTTTAATAGTCTTATATCCATGCTCAAAGTATTAGGATTGTAATGCAGCATTTAGACATTTTGATCTTTGTTTAATATATATTATTCATTTGTTTATATTTTTATACAAATGTTGTATGTATATTGAGCATGCAATTAAGTGCATCCGAGTTATATATTTTTTTTTATGTTTTTCAAATTAAGTGCGTTCATGATCGTGGTTGGCTGAACTCGTGAATAGTAACTTTCGTATGTCTGAAAGTGTATTGGACACGACATCGTGTAGAGTTTGATTTTATTACATGTTTGTGTGAAGAATTGAAATGCCTTAATATGCAATAGTGGTTGCTATTCAATGTCGTTTATGTATCAATAGTGAGATAAATTAATATATCCAAAAACATCAATACGTTGGGAGCCAAAACCAAGAGAATCAGTTAACATGTATTCGCGTATCGAACTGGCTACCTAGTCGAATGGGCAAATGAATCTGCTTAAATATTTTATTATAAACAGTTTAAATTTGAGCTTAATATTTATTGACGACTAAATCAATTCTGCAATTAGTTTGTAAATAAATTGTTAGAGAAAATGCGAACATAAATGGAAAATAACTAGAAAGGGAAAAAGGTTATTTTACGACTATACTACTTATTCTATGTCCGACGATGGTAAGACATACGTATAGAAATTCAGGAGGATGTAGATCCTATTTAAGATTCATTTTAGAGCCCAACTTATAATTGTCAATCGATGCACAACTACTTTAAGCATTTGGTAAACTTAAAAAGCGATTATTGAAGAATCTTTGCCATCTAGCAACATATTTTGATAAGCTGACAAATTGGTAACTTATCAGATTATTCTTTTAAAATTTTCAATTATATATCACTAAATACCAATCATAACCCTAATAATTTTAGGTCCTAGTTTTTTTATTACTCAAAAAAATAATTTATTTGGATAATTTTCTACTATATGACTATCGTTTTATTATATAATTTTATGAGGTATGGTACTAAATAAATATTATTTATTATTTTAAAATAATTATAGTGTATGCATTGTTTTAGAAAAAAAATATCAAGGATATGTTTGAGCCCCATTTTTTTGTAAAAAAATTGAGTTTTATAGTAGTGATATATATATATATATATTTTTTAAATGTACGAAAAAGTTTTGGGTTTACATGCAAAATTATTTTACTAAATGAATGTATGATTGAAAATGAGTTTGAAAAAAAAATAGAGAATGTGGCTCAAACAAGGGCTTAGTAATATTATGCATTATTTTAAAAATAAATTTTACATTATTACAAAGTATAATAATAAACAGAAGAATATTATTATTATCAATGTTCATTTTTGTAATTTTATTAATGCACAACAATATATTACTTTTATGTACAAAGCGCTCAAATGGAATTATGAAATCAAAGTTTAGCAAACACTGTTGGATTTTTTCTACAGCTAATTCTTTATGTAGCACAACTAAAACGGATTCTCTTAAAAGCACAGTAATATCAAATCAAGCTATAATTACAAAAAAAAAGAGAAAATTTCTTATGTGATTTTCTATAATTCAAGTGTTTATAAGTCTTGAACCTTAGTGGAGTGAGTCCACATTAATAATTGGACTAATAATTAGAGTGGAGAGTCTGGTCAAATAATGCAACTAATTATTGAACTTTGAATTATATGAGTGGATTGTCCACGACTTAATCATACAAATAATTAAAGTTCAAAAGCTGCATAGCTCATTAAGCATATTAGAATCATGTTACATGTACATCATTGTTAATACCTACTTTGAGACTCTAGTGAGTTAGCAGATTTATAGACGTTGGAGTGTCAAACAACACTTTTTTCAAACAAATGGTAAATTTTTGACACAGAAGTGTTAAACAAGATGTACGTATTTGAATGTACAAATACAGCAAAAGAGATGGGATTTCCTAGCTAACAGGTATTAAAAAAAAAACTACCGACCTTGCATATTATTATCAATTGTGGACAACTCTAACAAAATACTGGACAATCTGTGTGATTTTTTTGGCTCAAGTACAATCTATTTGGAACGAACTATCTCAAGCCTACATTAGTGAGGATCACATTCATCTCTTATTCAATTTAGACATGATATTGCAAGAGAGATGTGTGATTCCGTAGCCAACAGGTGTAAAACTACTAGTCTTGTTCATTATTATCACTTGTGGAGAACTTTACATAATCTGAAACAAAATATTGGACAATCTGTGAATGATTTTTGGCTCAATTACAACCCATTTGGAATGAACTATGGCAAGCCTACATTAGTGATGATCACCTTCATCTCATTCGAGTTCTTATGGCTCTTCAACTTGAGAATGAAGCTGTCATTGCATCTTGGTTGCATTGTAATCCTCTGCCCATGTTGGAGTCTGTCATCCAAGAGATCATCTTTGAGGAAACTCGTCTTGACCTAGACGAGTCCCTCCAATCTGAAATTGTTCTTGCCACTTCTCATTCTAGACCCTCCTACCGCAAACTTGAGAAAAAGTTTTTTAAACATCATCATCAAAATGGTTACTCATTCTCTTATTGTCCGACTATTGAGTGCCGATACTTCCATGAAACATGATATATATACTTGAGAATTGTCCCATTTGACCACCTAGGCCTAAAGGGGTATTTACCAAGTCTAAACAATTCTCTAATCCTGGATCTCCTTTTTCTATCGTTGCTGCTATTACTACTAATAATTTTAGTGCCATCGGTATGAGTGATCTTGACCCTACTCAGACATAGGATTTCTTGCAATTCATGATATGCTACGTGTGTAACTTTAGGTAAATCTTCTTGGCTCTTTGATTCATCTTATTGTAACCACTTGCGGCGGAAAAATTGAAAGTAAGCTCATATAACTCTTTCAATAACAAAATCTCGGGACTCATTAGAGCATGTTCTAGGATATCCTTATCTTATGCGGGAAGACCGGAGCTTGCGAGAGCCGTCCTCCAAGCTGTCAAATGATTTTAGCTTTCCAAACTACCTATCCCAGCCATGGTCGTTTCAAAGATTGTTACTATTTGTCGCGACTTCCTTTGGGGATCTAAGAAGCCATTGGTTGCTTAGAGTAGTGTTTGTTTGCCGAAACATGAGGGTGGACTTGGGTTTAGAGACATGCAATGTTGGAACTTGGCAGTTGGCACTACTTGCTAAAACTCTTTGGAACATTCATAGCAAGAAGGACACTGTGTGTGAGGTGGGTGAAGCAATTTTTCTTGCGTGGAGTGGATGTTTGGGAGTATACGGCTAAGAAAGATGACTCACAACTGATCAAAAAGCTGCTGGAATTGTGTGGTTTAATTGCACAGCCTTAACTTAGGCTGGCAGATGGCGCGAGACAGGTAGGGGGACGAAGGGTAACGGACAGCCAGCCTGATTGCATGCAGGCTAGACGAATGGACAGATTCAGGCAAATTTTCCATGGGACCTGCCTATGAATTTTCTGCTGAAAGGACAAAAAACAGTTTGGGCAGCAACTGTGTGGAATCATTATGTCACACCGAAGCACGCTTTTATCTTGTGGCTTGGAGGTAAGTCGAAGTTACTTACCAAGGACAAACTTATGTACTTGGAAATTGACCAATATTGCTGTTTTTGTGGAGCCGAGATACAGAACATGCAACCCCATTTCTTCACTTGTCATTTTAGTGCGTCTGTTTGGGATAAGATTCGTGTGTGGCTTGGTTTTAGAAGCTCCATGTCTACTCTACCTAGCGCACTAAAGTGGATTAAAAAGGAGGCTTGAGGCATATCTTGGCAAAGTAAGGCGAAGATAATTGCACTTGCGAGCACTGTTTACCACTTATGGACGACACGGAACACGAAATTTTTTAGTATCTTAGACTGCAAGTTGATTGCGTTGTTAGACGGATTAAAACACACGTATACAAAGTTATGTTTTCTTTGTATCCATATGTTTTAATTCATTTTAAGTCTATGGCATTGGGTTGTTAGATCTAGCCATTTGTACACATTTTCATTTTGTTTGCCCGAGTATGCCCGGTGAACTTGTATAAGAGTTTTGATCAATATAATTCACATTTACCGATAATTAAAAAAAACTGTGAAAAGAACACCTCTCATGTTGGACATGCATCAACCTTATATCTAAGTCTTCTTAATACCTATTGTGTTCCTAATTCATCCTTAAATCTTATTCTGTTGGTCAATGCGATCTTGGTCTTTCTGTAATTTTTTCCTTCTGGTCATCAGGTACAGGTTCTGCAAACGGACCAGATTCTTGGGATGGATCACAAGGTAGGTAGAATATTTGAGCTCACCTGTCTCCAAGTTCAGTTACAAAACGTGTCAAACGGTTCAACTTCTACTTGTTTAACGTATCAGTTGGCATCTCCGTCTTAGTCATGCTTCAGATAGTAAAATTTGACCTTTAATTTCCCGTGGGCTGTTAGGATCTATAAAATTAAAGTCTTTCAATTGTCACTGGCAAAATAACCTGCTTTATCTTTTAATAATAGTACCTTTGTTTTCGATGTTCCTTTTGAAATTGTTTATTCTAATAACTGGGATCTCTCACCTATTTGATCTATGAATGGTTATTGATATTTTGTCTTATTTATTGATGACTATTCTCATTTTATTTGGATTTATTTTCTTAAGCGAAGATCTGAGTTTGCCACAAGTCTATTAAATTTTCTAATTTCATCAAAACTCAGTTCTCTCGTACCATTAAAATTTTTCGAATTGACAATGCTATAAAATTCTTTGACAACATGTGTGGTGATACAACGTTCTTGTCTACACATATGGTTGAGCTGCACATAAACGTCGTCATATTCTTGACTCTGTCCATGCTCCTCATTTCTTCCTCGTCTTGAAAAGTTTTTTAGAGAAACCACAGTAACTGCTGTGTATGCTAATAATCGTACCTCAACACCGATTCTTAGAAAATTATCTCATTTTGAAAGGTTATTTGGTAAGACCCCTGATTATTCTATTCTAAAACCTTTTGGTTGTACTTGTTCTGTTTTCTTCTGTTCTATGACAACCTTATGAAGACAATAAATTAGAGAATTGTGCTATTCTGTGTTTTTTTTTTGGGTTACGAGATAGAACGTAAATGTTATTGTTTTTGGTATCCTATTTCAAATAGGCTGCGTATCTCTAGACAGGATACCTGTTAAAAAATCAAAGTGTGATTGTCTCCAAGTTGGTATCTTACCATACATAAACGTCACTTATATTGTTGCCCAAATTAGAGATATTACTTCCTTGCTTATTTCCTAAACTTCAGGATAAAATATTGTATAGAAATTTGTATAGGAGTGTAAATATATTTGTTATTGTAAAAAATGGAAAATAAGTGAATGAAAATATTGTTTTGAACTTGGTATCAGAGCCACCAGAATCCACCAGAATCACCACCTTCTTCGAACATCTAAAACAACACGCCTAAATAACCATCATCACCGAACTCACATGGCTCATGAACCGTCCGAATCTGCTACCTCTAAAGTATCTACCCCAGTTATTCACATCCAATCTGAAAATTCTAGCTTTCACGCTGGAATTGTTCTCACTGAAACAAACTATGATATATGGTCCCAAAGTTTGGAGATGCAAATTGCAGGGCGTGATAAATTTGAATATATTCTGGGAAGCGGATCCCACCTACACAAAATGGTATGCTGAAAATCAAAAAGTGAAAGGGTGGCTGCTCACCTCTATGTCTCCAGAAATAATGAAATGCTAATTACGCTTACGGATCGGATGAGACACAAATTTTTGTACTAAATCAGCGCTCCTTCTCTACCAAACAAGCTGGCCATCCACTGTCAACCTATTATGGGGAGCTTGTTAAGATTTTTCAAGAATTATTTCATCGTGATAAAGTTACTATGAAGGATCCGGACGATATTATTGCATATAGAAAATCTGTTGATCGCCTACGCGTGCACATCTTCCTCAGTGGATTGGACAGAAATTTTGAACAAATTCAGGGTGAAGTTCTTAGAAAGAAACCCCCAATTGATTTCAAAGATGCCTATACTGATATATGGAGAAATGCTGTCCATTGAGTTACACTTAACAATGAACCTAAAAACCCAGAATCTACCACTTTGATAGTCCGCCAAACCAGGCCTCAGTCGCTAAAACCTGATGCAAAGCCTGAACCGAACTAGAAAGGCAGTTACGAGTTCGGTCCTAGTGCTAAACCAGAACGCATTTGCACTCATTGTGGTAAAACATGCCACTCAAAGTCACGGTGCTACGATCTGATTGGCTATCCCGATTAGTGGGATCCAGAGAAGGCATCACGAAAATGAAACTCAAAGCTTAAAACATCCAGCTTCAGCTGCCATAGCCAAACTTCCGGTTGATACTCCTGTAGATACTTCTGCTGCCATTACCACTTCAGGTAACATGGGTAAAGTTCTACATTCGTTTGCAAATTGTAGTAATAATACATGGATAATTGATTCAGGAGCTACGAATCACATGACTTTTGATAATCACCATACTCAGTCTATAAAACCATTATCTGAACATGTCGTGTCTATAGCTAATGGAAACTCATCACCAGTTATTGGAGAATGTTCAATTACTCATCCAAATAATTTAAATCTTGATTCTACTTTATTCGTACCTTCCCTCAACCATAACTTATCGTCCGTTTCTCAAATAACTTGTGCCTTACATTATGCTGTGATGTTTTGGCCTAACATTTGTGTTTTTAAGGATATCCAGACTTGGAAGACAATTGGTTATAGTAATAGAAGGGGGAAGATATACTACTTGGATTTGAAGCCTGATAGCTCAAATCAGTTGACTTAAGTTTTCTCGGTGGATAAGTCCGACAAAGTTACCTTCGAAATTTGGTTGTTATATAGACACTTAGGTCATGCCTCTTTTGGATATTTAAAAAGATTGTTTCCAAAGTTTTTTTCTCAATTAACTACTTTAGATTTCAAATGTGACATTTGTGAACTGGCAAAAATTCACCGTGTATCGTTTCCATTGAGTTTGAATAAAAGTCCCACACCTTTTATGTTGATCCACTCGGATGTATGGAGACCAGCCAAGACTCCTTCCTTGAATGGTTCTCATTGGTTTGTTTCTTTCATTGATGATCACACACGTATGACTTGGATTTGCTTGATGAAGTCAAAGAATGAAGTTAGTTCTTTATTTCAGAAATTTCATAAAATGATTGTCACACAATAACGATCTCATATACAGGTTCTTTGTACTAATAATGGTGGAGAATTTGTTAATCAAGATCTAAGGCATTATTTACAGTTACATTGCATTTTATATCAGACAACTTGTTCTTATTCTCCTCAGCGAAATGGGATTTCAGAACGCAAAAATAGCCACTTGCTTGAAGTTGTCTGTGCCTCTTTGTTTGGTGCTCATATGTCTACTAGTTACTGGGGTGAAGCCATCAATGTTGCAGCCTATCTCATTAACCGTTTACCCTCTAGTTCTTTACAATTCTAAACACCCTATAATACTCTCTACTCAACTGTAAGTGCTCCCATGATCTAGATCAATCGCCTAGAATATTAGGAAGTGTTGCCTTTGTTAATCTCCCTAAATCCTTGAGAAACAAGCTGGAACCTCGAGCTCTTTGGTGTGTCTTTGTTGGCTATGCTTCACTTCAGAAGGAATATCGCTGCTATCATCCCCCTTCTCGAAAGATGTATGTGACCCTTGATGTCCCTTTTCACGAAAATGACATGTACCGCTATGTTCTCGAGTCTCTACTTCAAGGGGAGCATTGAAATGATGAATTACAGACCCCGACACATTTTTTTGGGAAATGTGGGTATTATAAGTGAAACTCTGGCTCATTTGGAAAATGGAGATATTACAAGAGGTGGTGAACACCCAGATGAGGCAGACTCGGGGAATGGAAATAGTCCTGGATTCACCAGTATCTCAATTGCCTTTCTTCCTTCACGAGGTACCATCTAACCAATTGCTCTCTGAAACCCATCATCTTCATGAATACCAGGTAAATTTAGAACCTCCTCGAAAAGTGTTACCTAATGGAGATTCTAGAGGTATACCCAGAGTAAACTATGAACCTGTTTTTAATTCAATTCCTAAGTATCCCATGAGCAACCATGTGTCTTATCATATATTATCAAATGAAAGTAAGATGTTTGTGAATCAATTATCTTTTGTATCTATTCCTACTAATGTACAGGAAGCCTCAAGAAATCCTAGATGGAAGGAAGCAATGAATGAGGAAATGAAGCCTCTTCAAAAGAATTCAACTTGGGAAGTTGTCAAGTTACCTGATGGGAAGAAGCCTGTTGGGTGTAGGTGGGTCTTCACAGTTAAATACAAGGTGGATGGAACAATTGAGCGATTCAAGGCTATACTAGTTGCCAAGTGGTACACTCAAACCTATGGAATTGACTATATGGAGACATTCGCACCAGTAGCAAAGATCAACATTGTCCGTATTTTGATATCCCTGGCAGTGAATCTTGACCGGCCATTGCATCAGTTTGATGTCAAGAATGTATTTTTGCATGGATATCTTCAAGAGGAAGTGTATATGGAACTACCCCCTAGATGTAATATAAAGTCAGAAGATGGAAAACATGGCTATAGATTAAAACATGCATTGTATGGTCTAAAATAATCTCCTAGGGCATGGTTTTAAAGATTGACGAAGTCTATGAAGAGTTTTGGATACACTTAGAGCAATTCAGATCATACCATTTTCTTGAAGAAAATAAAGGCAAGATAACATATCTTATTATGTATGTTGATGATATGATAGTAATGGGGAATGATCTAGAAGAGAGGAATGTGTTACATAACCACCTTGCTCGTGAATTTGAAATGAAGGATCTTAGTTTATTGAAATACTTCCTTGGAATTGAAGTGTTGAGGTCAAAGAAGGGTGCTTTCCTATCTCAACTGAAATATGCCTTAGATCTATTAAGTGAAACTGGTATGACAGTGTGTAGTCCTGCCAGCACTCCCATGGAAGAAAATCTGAAACTAGGCATATATCTGAATCAAGTCCTAACAAACAAGGAACAATATTAGAGACCAGTTGGCAAATTGATGCATTTAGCACATGCCTAGCCAGATTTGGCATATGTTCTAAGTGTGGTCATTCAATTCATGTACTCCCCGAGTGAAAAACATATGAATGCAGTGATATGAATTTTACGCTACTTGAAATCATCTGCAGGTAGAGGGATCATGTTTACAAAAAGAGATAATCTAGATGTCAAAGGGTATACCAATGCAGATAGGGCTGGAGCAATTATAGATAGGCGATCTACATCAGGGTAATTTACTCTTATGGGTGGAAATCTAGTTTCTTAGCAAAGCAAGAAACAGACTATAGTTGCTCAATCCAGTGTTGAATCTGAGTTCAGTGGATTGGCTAAGGTAGTATGTGAGTTATTGAGGATAAAATATTTATTGGATGAGTTGCATATTAAACGTACTAGTCCAATGAAACTATATTGTGACAATGAGGTAGCTTGTGATACTGCCCACAACCCAATTTAACATGATTGAACTAAACATGTTGAAGTTGATAGGCATTTCCTCAAAGAGAAACTGGAAGAAAAGATTATTGTAATACCACGTGTTCCGTCCCAAGACCAACTTGCTGATCTTCTAACCAAGGCCGTGTCTACTCGAGCATTTAATGATGGTCTTGACAAGTTAGGGATGAGTGACATCTATGTACCAACTTGATGGGGAGTGTTAACAAATCAAAGTGTGATTGTCTCCAAGTTGGTATCTTACCATACATAAACGTCACGAATATTGTTATCCAAATTAGAGATATTACTTCCTTGCTTATTTCCTAAACTTCAGGGTTAAAGATTGTATAGAGATTTGTATAGGAGTGTGTATATATTTGTCATTGTAAAAAAGGGAAAATAAGTGAATGAAAATATTGTATTGAACTATACCTTCTGAGAACACATCATGATTTCCTCATTATCCAAGTTACACTCTATCTTTACTACTCCCTCTCAATACTTTACTAATTTATAGGTCGACCTTTTCTCCTAGTAATGAAATAGTTGTTTCCAGAGAGCTCAATTATACTTCTACACTTTTGCTTGCTCCGATTACTGAGAATGTGATTGATGTTCCTACTCATCATTCTACGTGGGTAACTAGAGCTCATCATCTTCATGATTACCATTGTTTCTCTACTATTGTAGCCTTGCATGAGGTTCGTTCTTATCATGAAGCTACAACTGGTCCTCTTTGACAATGAGCTAAGAATGAAGAACTTTAAGTTTTAGAGGAAACTTATACTTGGGATTTAGTAGATCTTCGTCATTGTAAAACTCCTATTGGATGTAAACGGTTTATAAAATTAAAACTCGTTTAGATGGATTTGTTGAGCATTACAAAACACAATTAGTGGCCAGGATTATACTTAAGATTATGAAGAAACCTTTGTATCAGCTACTTGAATTAACTCTGCTCCCAGCCTATTAGCTATTGTTACTTTGAAACATTGGAAGCTTCTTCAGATGGATTTCAACAATGTTTGTTCTAAATGGTGATCTCCAAGAAAAAATTTATATACATCCTACACCGGGATTTCGTCATCATGCTAGCAAAGCTTGCTAGCTTCAATGTGGTTTGTATGGACTAAAAACAAGCACCATGTGCCTGGTTTGTCAAATTCAGTACCACTATTTCTTAGTTTGGGCTTTTTTTTTCTAGTCTGCATGACTATCCATTATTCATAGTTATAAAATTATTTAAATCAACAATTTGAGATGAAGGATCTTAGTTCTCTTAGTTACTTCTTGGATCTTGAAGTTTCATCTAATTCAGAAGTCTAACAACATATAAAAAATAACATTCAATAATTTTGTAGTTAAAAAGGGTCTATCACAACATTCCATAAGTGGATATTGCCATTGGTTAAATAAATTAGTTTTGGAACTTTTTTAATGGATATTGCTAGTGTGTCATTTTACAACGTTCGCGGTGGTTACCATTTAATAGTTTTAGCAACATGCATTGTGTATTTCCATTAATGCACATTGCCATTAACATTTTAGCAACATGCATTTGCATGTTACCGTTACTCGTTTTAACAACGTTCAGTGCATGTCACTATTAACATGTTAGTAAATTTGACTCGTTTGGCCCAAATAAAAAAACTTCCAAGTTGGAAATGTAAACCTAATGAAAGCTATTTTCTCTACTTTCGCCTCTAACCTATCACCTGTGTTTCTTCTCTCTCTCTTCGGAAAACTACCATTGAAATCATATCGAAATTGACCCACTAAGTCAAAATCCTAATACATCTATCAAAATCTCACGTACCACATACCAACTCCAGGTTCTAGGGGCTGATTGACATGAAAAAAGAAAAGAGCCAGGCTTCAGATCGAAGGCCTTTGGCAATGATCTTTGCACGTAGCCATAGCATTAAGCTCTATGATAAGTGTATTTTATACACTTATTATGGGCCTCAAATAGAGAAATTTAATAGTTCTTTTGACAAAATATATTATAAATTGTTATATTTTATGTTTAATAGGTGAAACTTTATGAATGAAAAATGAATTGAAGGAAAGAAAGAAGAAGTGACTAAAAATGACAAAATCTTATAGGAACTAAATTGGAGTTGGTTGCACAATTATGTGGACTCAAGGACTAACTTGCATTACATGAAAGAATTGAGGACTTGGAAGCTAGAATTAATTTAATTAGGCATCGGAATTAATTGGGCCTCAACTTGGACTTAAAATTAGACGCAAAACATTGGTCGCTAGGTTATATGTATATATACATATATATCACACGAAAAAAATAGAGAGCAAGAGAGAAGAAAAGGCAGCGGCTGGTTGATATATTATATATATACACACAGGATACAGAAAACATGAGGCAGATAGAGCAGGAGAGAAACAGAGGGGAATCAGTGGGCAGCTAGGGAAAAATAAAAATTGGGCAGCTTTACTAAAATATTATATTTATATACACACACTAGAGGTTGGGCTGAATTAATTATCCATACACACAGAAACTGAAGCATAAAAGATTTACACATATATACATGCATACAGTGGTTGGAATTGAAGGAAGATTGGGCCGCCTCACTTCGAAAAATAATCACTTTTTGTCAATTTTTGATGATGTCGTTCCACTTTTGCGTGTTTAATTTCGATATTAAGCTAGACTAGATTTTACATTGCTAAGATATAAATGAACCCTTGTTTTAAAATTTTTAATATTAATTAATTATTTTGATGACTAGTATGTTTATTTTTTTGTATGTTTATTATTGTTTTCACCGACTTTTCAATTAATTAGCTACTAATTGAGATGATTTATTGGAATATATTATTATCGAGAGAGATAATATGTTTTTAGCTAAAAATAATAAACATTGTAAAGTTGAATATGGGATATATGTATATCTCTACGCTTTACATGATTTTCATGGGTGTTCTAGATTGTTTAATGCATTTATCATGTTCGTATCTTTCATCGTGTGAAAGGAGAATTATACGAGGAAAATAGATTTGATAACTATCGAGAGATATTTTAATTAAATTTGGAATACTGACCAACAAGAATGATTAGATATTGTCAATTTAATTTCTTGTGCTAAAAATAGATGAGCGAAGGGGATTCGACATTTTAGTAATACTTTCACATATTTGAAATCAAACCAGTTATATTATTTTCTAGTTCAATCGATAATTTAGATATTAATATAAAAAACTCAAAACCTATTTGCTATTAATTTGAACTCGGTTGAATACATAGTACTCATGGGTTCGACACTCTATTCATCACTTTATTACTTGACCACGATCCCGTGCACTCGTGGGAAATCAAATGATCACGTTTTTTGCACCGTTACTGGAGACTATTGTTTTTGATAAGTTTAGTTAATTTTATCTTTAATATGAATTTTACTGTTTTTTTTTATTAGTTTATTACATTAGAAAAACATTACGGTGTTTCCTGCTACCTTTTTCAAGACTTAGTATATGAAGTTCGAGAACTGGTGATCTTGCTCAATTTGAACTGGAGATCGAACGAATATTTAACCTTCGAAAAAGACAACAATTGGAAATACAACAAAAACAAAAAGAGGAAAAAATGGCAGAGAGAAATCTGAATCGAATAATTGTCAGAGCTATTCTGGAGGCAGCACAACCGAATGTGGATACATCTAATGAAAATGCAAGGCTAATAGGGGAGTATATGGTTCCACCGGTTGTGGAAAGCCATTAGCATAGTGTATCTGGCGTTTAGTCATGCAAACTTTCACCTGAGGACCGATGTGATCAACATGTTTCAAAACGCACTACAATTCTTTGGGAGAGCTTCGGAGGTTCCAACGCTCATATATCAAGATTTATGAATATGTGTACAACTATCGAGTATCCAAAGGTATTCGTGAAGCAATCAGACTAAGGTTTCCCATATACATTGAGAAACTCAGCCAGAAAGTGGTTAGACACTTGTTCACCTCAAAACATCACTACATGCAATTGAGTGTTGACTGCATCATGGGTAGTCATTTTGTTCAGTCAGTAGAGGATGTAAATTATGCTCAAAATTTTCAAAGACAACAATACAATCAAAATCCTAACACTTACTACCCAAGCTGGAGGAATCACCTAGGTTTTCAATGGAGCAACAATCTGGGAGCTCAGATTGTGCCTTCAGCAAATTGAAACTAAATTTTCTTAGAAGATCTTGCTACTAGATTGGCGGAGATATCTACCCAACACATGCAAAGAACAAATAAAACCTTACAAGTTCAGGGAGTAATTGTACACAAAGAATAAAGCAGTAGTTATAGCACAGCTTTGGGGTGTCGATTTCCACAGGGAGAAGGAAATTACTTAAATGATAAGAAAGAATGTTTTTTTCTCTCGAATGTGTAGTCGAATTTGGTATTTGAATGAAATTAACATCAATGTCTTAAGATAGTAAAATTAAAATCAATTAACTTAGGCAGTGAAGCATCGGAATTCCCTCATTTAGATTATATCATTCACATCAATTATTTATTTTATAACTTAATTAGAGATTTTCAATCCCAGCACCCTAATCAGAGGATATGATTTTACAAACCAATTTAATTCAATAGTAGTTCTAAAATCTAGACTTCCTATAACGCATTCACACAATTTTATTGAAATCAGATTCAAAGATCGACCATATACTTCAAGCATAAATTAGTAATTGAATTACACAAATAAAATAATTGATATTAAAATTCAACAATTAGTTTAATCATTCGATAGAAAGAGCGTGACTAAATCTATAAAGAATTTAATAAAAGTTAAATCAATCTCAACATAGCTTCATGAAATTGAAACTCAACAAATATTTCGATTAAACAATGGAAAAAGCATGACTGAATCCATGAAAAACCTAATAAGAGTTAAATTGATTTCACAATAAATTTATGAGAGGAAAGTCTAATTCTAAAAGCATTCAACAAATAAAGACCAGATTACATGAATAAATGATATAAATCACTGAATCCAATGAGTTTCTCCCTAACTTCACCAAGGGTTTTAGTTGTTCATGGAGTTTCTTGAGCACCGAGGAGAGAATAGTTGTTTATTGAGGCATTACAAATATGTATTCTTCTGTTAGGTTTTGTAAGAGTCGAAAATTAGATTAAAATCACGTCCAAATTGTTTCCCAAAGAGTTTCAATTGAATAAGGAAAGTTGCGTTCGCGGGCGGATTTTTGTCTCTACACAGCAGTCAGTATTTTGGTCATAAATTTATCTTCCAATACCGATTCAGGCGATTCTAAGTGAGTTGAAAAGATAACTCAAAGGGCTACAACTTTGATAGAAATAGTTTTTTTCCAATTAGGACTTTTACCATGCGAAAAATGAGTCACAATCTTTGGCTAAAAATTTGGAATATATCTTTTATGAATTGAAAATTGATTTTGATAAGAAACTCAACAAATATTTCGATTAAACAATGGAAAAACCATGACTGAATCCATGATAAACCTAATAAGAGTTAAATTGATTTCACAATAAATTTATGAGAGGAAAGTCCAATTCTAAAAGCATTCAACAAATAAAGACCAGATTACATGAATAAATGATATAAATCACTGAATCCAATGAGTTTCTCCTTAACTTCACCAAGGGTTTTAGTTGTTCATGGAGTTTCTTGAGCAACGAGGAGAGAATAGTTGTTTATTGAGGCATTCCAAATATGTATTCTGCTGTTAGGTTTTGTAAGAGTCGAAAATTAGATTAAAATCACGTCCAAATTATTTCCAAAAGAGTTTCAATTGAATAAAGAAAGTTGCCTTCGCGGGCGGATTTTCCAAAAATGAGTCACAATCTTTGGCTAAAAATTTGGAATATATCTTGTATGAATTGAAAATTGATTTTGATAATATTTTGATCATATTCCAATCATTTTTGAGTTTCAGTTACATCCAATTATCTCCTAGCAATCTTCAAAGTATCTTCTTGTGGTCCGAATCAACTATTGAGTATTTGTAATTTGGTCCTTGAACTTTCTTTTTCTTTCACTTTGGTTATTTTTCACTTATTTCCTCAAATCTCCACTATTTTCATCCATTTGCAACCTAAATCAAAATATAAGGATACTTAGTACATTTAGGCATCAAATAATCACATAAATGTAACAGATAGGAGGAGAATTCATGCTATTTTACACTCTTATCACACCCCCAACTTTTTTATTGTTAGTCCATAGCAATTTAATGCAAAACTGGACAATCCATGACTAGTCAATATTAAAATTCAATTTGTTAAGTTCCAATTCGACCACAGTTCATGTTCTTTTCCAACTCAACACCACAAAGAAATTAATAGTGTCATGATTATCGAGATATCAAAAAAACTTACGAAATGTGTGAGTGGATGTCAAGCCATAGCTATCTTACCACCAAACCCAACACAAGTGACATCAAGTATGTTTCAAGCTAAAGATTTAGCTCCATAACTCACGGGTATCAAAGTGTTTAGTGCGGGGTTTCTTTCTGTGGAGCTGAGAAAGATGTATGCTCAAAATTGGAGGTTTAAATATTTATGAACAAGCAAACATTGATCTCATGATAGGCATCCCGTCAAATGAGAATTCATCTATTCAGTCCACAATCCTACTTGAGATCAAAACAGTCAATGCAAAAGGTTGTAATGAAGTTCAGGTTTG
>CAIGRP010003719.1:0-11668 GCA_903798385.1 Fraxinus cuspidata
AATTGAAAAGTCGATAAAAGTTGTTACTTTCATACATCGTTTAATTTAGTTATTGGCTTTAACTTAATTTTTTTATCAATTTTTTTAACTAAATCAAATAGGGTTTACGTGTATTTCTTATAATCCAAACGGTGAAACTATCATAACAAGAAACATCAAATCGCTAAAGTGGTCAATGGAATGTCTAGATGCCTAGTTCATTCGGTCAACTATTCTATTATATATATCTAATTCTTTTTGAGAGTCAAATACCCAAATACTGTTTATTTTGCTTTTGTTGAAAAATATAATAAAAGTTTAATGTTGGTATGTTGAGTCAATATTCGCTTATTTGACAATTTATTGAGTCACGTGTCAGGGGTGGATGCAGGAGTGTAAAATTAGGGGGCACAATCGAACTTGCAAAGAAGTTGAAAGATTTTACAATCGAAAATTTACGTCCAAAAAAATCATACCCCATGTAATATTGCATCTGGAAATTTACATGCGATATGACCTTTTCGGATGTAAAATTTCAAAATTTTTTAATGTCATATTCTATATAAAATTTCCTAATAAAATGATGAAAATTACATTGAGAAATCTGTATCGCAAAAATAATAAATATTAATGAAATAATTGATTTTTTTTTTTATAAAATGTGAATTAGACGTCTTTCTTTAAGATTTACGTTTGACACATCTTTAAATATTTTCGATCTTTGTTTGAACTATTCGACATGAAATAATTGATTTTTTTTAAAGTACGAGTTAGACGTATTTTTTTAAGATTCGCGTTTAACGTATTTTTAACTATTTTCGGTATCTATTTAGACTATTCGATATGGCCATAATGTAGTTCTGGAAATAAGTTTTGAGATGGCATAAGCAATTTGTAGATTCGATTAGCGTACAATCGTCGAAATTTTTTCAAAATTAACATGTTATCGAAACTCAAATTTATTATGATTTTGCTCCTGTCTGGTGGAGATTAAAATCAAATTTTTAGTAAATTATGATAAAAGTTAAAACAGTTATGAATTTCATGAAATATGTTATTAAAATTTATAGCTAACTTTAAATGATATTAAAATTTAAATTTCAATTAATAACAAACATGATTTTTTAAAATAAAAAAAATCTCAAAAATTGGTGGCACGTGCCCCCAGGACCCCCTGGGTCCGCCCCTGTCACATATGTTCACCATTCCGAAAAAAGAATGAGCTCAAATAGTAAATTTACTCACCGAGTTCAATATCGTAACAGTTCGACGCAAGAAAGATTTTTAACGAATCGTTAAATTGCTTTATGTGATAATAATTCGAAAGACTCGTGTATGTGCATGTTCAAAAGTGAGATATCAATTCTCAAACCCATTAATTACACAATTTCAAAGTATGAGCGGATTATGTTGAATTTCTTGTCCTTGTAATTGATTCTCATAATGAGATCACTGAGTATGAACTTATAAATAAAAAATATTTTTATTCACACAATTCTATCCACTCAATTTATATGTATATACCTCTTTTTAAATTATCATAAAAAATATATATATATATATTTTCTTAACTTTGGCATCGATGCCTCTTCATTATTTAAAATCACCTCAATCATCAACTAGAGCTCAACACTTTTTTGAGGGTACCAATTCGAACCTCTAATTCATGAAAAATAGATTAAAATAATTTAATGATCAATAAAAAAGAATATCTATATAGCGAAAAACGGGGCAAGTAACCAACATAACTAATTAACTACCACTCTGATTAAGGATACCTTGAAACTTTCGGTTTGATGGTGGCCCTTAATCGAGTGACATATGGTTCCACTGCTCGACAAGGTGGCTGGTTCTTCAACGAAACGGTGTCGTTCTATTCTGTATGTTGAGATATAATGTTGCCAATAATTTTATTTCGGTGATTCTTAATTAATCACCCTATAGACTATAGTAGGATTCCTTGCCTTGAGCATTAATTCAGGTATTTCTTTGATTTTACATTATTTTATTTATTTATTTTGAAATTCTCTTTGAATATTGTGTAGGTATCACTTTATGATTTTATGATGGAATCAAATAAAAAGAATTATTCTTTTTATATTGATAAAAGTAATAGAATATGCAGAAATAAAAAATAAAAGTAATTAAGAATATTCGGGGGAGAAAAGAAAAGTAAAGCAACAATGTCATGATTTTTATGAAGTTAAAATTTCATTTTGTCTTATTATTTCATGAAGAGACATCATTTGAAGATATTAATTTATTATTAACTGTTATTTCTGATAAGTAAAAAAAATAAAATAAAAAGGAAATGAGAAAGTAAAAACCAAATACTTCCTACTTTCAGTTTTCTCTATATTGAATAACATAAAAAAATGTTATGTGAAATTGTAAAGTCGAGGACAAGATCAGAAATATTTCACAACAGTATATTATACTGTGTTATAAAGCTTACATGACATGCAGCATCTTAGGCACTTTTCGTGTTAAAAAGCTACGTTCTTTTTCAGATATTGATATTCGTATATTTATTGTCGAGTCATAAAGTTAGAATCTTTTAACATAAAAGTTTATTTTGTGTTTCAATCTATATCAAATATGAAATGGTTGGAGAGAGTGCCAATCATAAGTATTACCGAGTGAGTACGGACATTGATACTAATGGAAGTCACTTAGACTTCGATTACTAAAATTAGTTATTGTATCAAAGAGACTAAATTTATTCTTAATTGAAGGAAATAACCATGAATATGTTCGGCCTTGGTTGTTTTCATTGAGTTTAGCCCTTTAACATTACGTTGACTTCTCTATATAATCTTATTTGAGTTTTTTCATATATTATCGTTTATTTACTTTTATATCAGACACACTTGAGCATTGTGATCTTTTTAGAGTAAAGTATGAAGCTAATCACTACATAACGTGACACTAATTGATTTGATTTTATCATTTTATAGTACATTATATGCTACATAAATCGATGATCAACTTTAAAGAAAATAAATAACATTATTCTTCTTTTTGTATGTACTTCTGTCATTGGGGGAACATTTTTTGATTAATAAATTTAGGAAAAAGAAGTTACAAATGACCTTTTCTAAAAGTGTAAATACACAAAAGCTAATTGAGTAAATTTGGAGACATTTTAAAGAAAACTTATAGGTAACACTTTTTTAGCAGTGAAAAAAAAAATCCCCAAATTCAATTGCTATAAAGTGAATATGACGTTATACAGTAATGAGGAAAAAGTTACAATCTAGCACTAAGTACATTCTTAATCCTTAATTAATTATCTTAGAGATCTACAAGTATACTTTTCTTTTTCATCACCAACTTACTTTGCATAAAAACCATCCATTTACATGTACCATCTTTCTTCCCTTCTAATTTATATATATGTTAAAGGAGTTCGATGAGAACTTTTTAACGGATGTTCACAGTGGTACATACTTGACAGACAAAACAAGGTAATGAACAAGATTTTGATTATTTTATTTATTTAATAGTGTCATTATTTATCAAATATGCCCTTGAAAAGATAAGAAATACGAATAAAAAATGAGTGTTATATTCGCGCCATTTTTTTTAAATAAATACACCAAATTTTAATTACTATAAACTTTCATTAATATTTATTTATTATCATATTTATCTTCGTAAATCTTAGTCATCTCAATCTTATTAATTACATTTTAATAATTAGCCATCTTTCTTGACTATTTTCATATGTTAATGTGGTTTAAAATTAAATGGGGGAGAAATAATTATTTAATAGTATCTTTATCAAGTACTATTCAGTCGTCTTTATCAAATATGCCTCTTGTAGAGATAAGAAATACAAATTTAAAAAAAAAAAAAAGAGTGTTATATTTGTGCCATATTCTTTTTTATAAATGCACCAAATTTTAATTGCAATAAACTGTCATTAATATTTATTTATTATCATATTTATGTTCTTAAATCTTTGTCATCTCAATCTTATTAATAACATTTCAATAATTAGTCATCTTTCTTCTAATGACGATTTTTGTCTAAAGTTCTGTTAATGTGCTTTAAAATGAAGCAGGATGTTTTTTCTCTTTTTCTGTTAAAAAAATAATATGGGGAAATTTCGACTATCTCTTGACGAAATTTCAATATATTTAGCTAAAAAAAATAGCTTTGGATGCTTATTATCATGGTGTTTTTTAATAAGTAATTAGAGAGAAGCTTATATATCCTCGTACAAATCCATGCTTTTGGTTTTAGGGTTTATCCTTATCTGTATATATTTGTTTTGCCCTCTATTTTGATCACACGTTCCCTTATCCCTACAGTTTTCAGGTAGGCGAATCCATTAAATTCAGGCACAGTGGAAAGTTAAAATGTATATATTTATCTTCTGTAAAAGAGTGTCCCGTTAGGGTTTCTTGTCACATCTTGATTACTATCTCTAGATTTCCACTACTTTCCACTTTTTATCTATTTTTTTCAATTCTAAACAAAAAAGTAAGATTATTTTTTAGCTAGCAAAATTTTTAAATCAATGCCAACTCGATTATGAAGTTCAAATTAAATTGTTCGATATAGACTAGATTATATATTTATCAAATTCAATTTAAAAGAACCATATCAAGTTCAAATATTAATAAATTAATAGATTTGAGATAGAATATGACACTTTCTTTTTATCACAAACTTTTTTTATTTCGATGTCGACTAGCCATTTCCAACGGAACGGTTGATGATGTTAGTTATGGGGCCTTCCTACAAGGTTCCAAGTCGACATAATGGCCATCCACGTATGTGGGTGGTTGCCATCAACATCAACATTAAAGACAAAACTAGGTTTTATATCACTAATCCATACTTTAATCATGAAACAAAGATAATTACAAAATTAAGATCGTGATCTTTGCCAATTGTTAAGCGTTGAGCTACTAGATTTTTGTCTTTGATTGTTTATTTATAGAATTTATTCCTCTTTATAAAACTTAAAGAGGATAGGAAAAAGTTGTGAAACATCCAATGACAAATCTAAGAATTCAGGTGAGCACGAGCTCTCAGGTGAACTTGGGAGGTTGCTAAGCTGCCGAGCGGTTACCCAGGAAAAAAAATTCAACAAAAGCCTACAATGAGGGTTGCAGGGGCTCACCAAACGCTGGCTTCACCCCTAAACACGTCCACAAAACAATTGATTCATTAGAAAAATTTATATGCTTTGTGAAGAGGTAGTTCACTCTAAAATTGTGTGTATGCGAAGGGTAAATTTTCACATCCAATGAATATAAAAAATGATTTAATAAAATTTACATTTTAATATGAAATTTTAAGTCAAACTTAAACAAACAATTTGACCTATGAATATCTATATATTTCACTCTTAATAATTTGATATGTTCAAATTAAACGTAGTTTACTTGTCGGCCCCAATTTGTGTGTCCATGACAAGAGGAAATTACACAATAACCGGTGTTTAAAAATTACTATTCAAAAATTAGGTACAGAAAGTTTAATTAATCATAAATCGGGTAATAATTATATATTTTAATATTACTAATAATATTATAATTAATCAACCTCCCACAATTCTATTTCTGGCAATTTATCCCTAATCCCATTTTCAAACCCTAAATATCTCTCCATCTCTCTCGCTTCACTCTCGCATCTCCCTTCTCCAATGTCTCTGTCGTGAGTCACCTCTCCCTTCTCCATGCTCTCTGTCGTCGGTTCAACGATTTAGCGCCGACATAAAGCTTCGGTGCTCAACACTCCACCATGAACTGAGCTCTGACGATCTATTCCGAATGCAGAGCTCGTGCAAACACCACTGTAGAGCTGTGAATGTAGATGTTCCGACCAGAATGAGCGCGAATCACAGTCGTGCTTGGTTTTTTCCTTTGTTGTTTTGATTTGTGGTGGCTAATGGTTGACGTGGTAGCGATGGTGGTGCAGTACGGTGATGGTGGGTTTGTACGCCGCCGCACACATTTTCCTTTCTTTGTGAGCGCCGTTTCACAGTGCACATAGCAGCATCGGAGAAGTCGCACGATGACCGCGAACAGCACAGCGCCGTTGTACCAACTTCTTGTGCAGCATCGCTGCAGCGCGCGATCGGTGGTGGTGTTCGTTTTTTTCTGATTGTTTTGATGTTAGTTGTTGGTGGTTTACTTTTCAATTTGCAAATGGTTGTTTCCAGTGGTGGTAATGGTTGTTTAGTGGTACAGTTGTTTGTGGGTTGCAAAATGGCGTTTCTGGCGGTGACGGTGGTGTTGTTGTGGTGGTGGTGACGACGGTGGTGTGATGGTGGCGACGGTGGTCGGGTGAGGGTGGTCGCAAGTTGTCGTAGTGGCAATGGCGGTAGTGTTGGTGACAGTAATATGTAGTGATGGCAAAAAAAACCCACCCCGACGGATTGGCGGGATGGGGTGGGGCTAGGATCGTCGCCCCGTCTCGATTCTCGGGGTAAGGCGGAGCGGAGATGCCCAACCCTGAACCCGCCTCGTGAAGAATTAAAAAAAATTAATTAACTAAAAATATTTAATTTTGAACATTTTTTGCTTCGAGTGCTTGCTTTGGATATTGATATAATTAGTTTGAGCATTATTTGTTTTGGATTTTAAAATTTTCAATTATATTTCAACTAAAAAAATTTGAAGAAAAAAAAACAACAAATGGGGCAGGAAATAGGGTAGGCCCCACCCGCCCCGTCTAAGGCTGGGTGGGGCGCGAAGCAGGAGAGTGGCGCCGCTCGAACCCGCCCCACTGCCATTTCTAGTAGTATGTGACCACTATTTTGTGTGCGTAACTATTATTTGGTCATCTGTGACCAAGTATGGGTGGTAGATCAGATCGGTGTGGGGTTGTTTTAGTGTAAGTGACCAACTATTTTGTTTAACTTGAAAATATGTGACCGACCAATAGAGGGTGGTTGCAAGTTACCGTAGTGGCAATGGCGGTAGTGTTGGTGACAATGGTATGTGACCACTATTTGGCGTACGTTACTAATTATTTGGTCATCTGTGACCAAGTATGAGTGGTGGATCAAATCGGGGTGCGGTGTTTTGGTGTATGTAACCAACTATTTGGTTCAACTTAAAAATATGTGACTGGTCGATAAAATATGACCTACAATTTTTTTTTTTTGTGACCAATGAAATAAATTGTGACGTATAAAAATTTTTATTTGTGGCCTCGAAATAACTTGTGACCAATTAATTTGATAAATGTGACCAATAAATAATTTGTGACTCATAAGGATGCATCTTTGAACATGAATTGTATAATTATGATTTTCATATATTTAATTAATAAAAAATATATAATTAATTAACAAATACTTGATTTTTTGCATTTTTAAACTTAAAACCTAAAAATTAATTTAGTGATAGTTAACACCTCTGATTTATGAACTCTTCCCCCATGACAAAACACGACAATTTCCCGGGTTCATAATTGAACCACTAATGGGCACAACTTACATACAGGGCTTATTGTTTCATATATGAGGAAATTACGCCGTATAGCCTTATTACTCGCATTATTCCAAACAAACTTAACAATGTTACTTTGCTCATATTTTGTTTGGATTAGAATTAAATAAAATTTGAACTCAAAGTCAATAATTAATTTTAACCACAAGTTTTATGGCACTCACAATTTTTCAATCATACATTTTATCAACTTTTATCCAAATATATTAAAAATCTGATTTTAATCTCTATCAAAAAATGGCTTAATTTTTTAAATGTAGTATTTGTCCATCTTCTACTACCTCCAAACCTTGACACTACTATATCAACCAATTTTCCACCAGCAACACTTCCACCGCTAGTGCTATTGGCACCACCACCAATGTCATCGTACCCACCAAGTAACGCGACACTAGCACCATGCATCACCTCTTCCATTGACCATGCACTACAGACGCACGCTATCTTCATCCTTCTTAGCCCCCCGAGGTATAACTCAATGGTGCAAAAGGATATGAGTGAGGTAGTCTCTGCGGCGCTGGCCGCCACAGTGTGAGGGTTTGATTTCTGCCTCTTACAAGGTATGAAATTGAATTTTTTGTGGGCACCAGTATGACAGCTCTTGTACCCTGACCTGGTGAGATACATCCCTCGATTTACCTCATCCACAATGCTATAGGGACGAGGCGGGGTGGGGCGGGGCGGTTTATCTTCATCCTTCCTAACCACCCCATGGTCCCACCTCTACCCCGCCATCCATTGACCATAGTCATATCAACTAGTTATACCCGCAATCAAATATATGAGCAAAGAATCTTGCAAACATCATGGTACGAGTGTACAATAAACATGTGTGATTATCTAGTGGATCTATCTATTAATATCATAAATTTTGTAGATGGTCTACATGGAAGTGAGTGTCCCACACTGTTGCCCCTGAATTTCTAACAAAAATATTGGAAATTCAACCTCAACTTTAGTCAGTGAGCCAACAATCAATTTGTCCTAAGAATAAGCAGCACAATAGAATTTAGTAGATTGGAGACACTTTTGGTTCTTTAAAATACATATATCAACAAACTTTCGTACTATTATTAATCCAAAATATTCTAACCAGTCATGCCAAAAAATAATTTATTTTTTTAAACATTGAACCTCTAGTTCAGTATGTGCAATTGTATTAATAATGGTATTGTACCAATTATGACATACATTTTAGAAACTTAATATATTCTTTTTTTTTTTACTCAATGAAGAACAAATTACTAATAATAGTAAAATTTGCACCTTTATATCACACGATATTGCTCTTTTGGAGCTTTTTTTTTTTTAAATCAAATTTGTAGACTTGATAATATATTAACTTAGCTTCAATCATGCATCCATGTCTCCTCTCGAAGCCATTGTAAGTTAAATAAAATGATTGCATATCTAACAGTTGAACCAAATATTAATAAATTATAAAGTATAGACTTGATGTGTTTATACCCAGAAAAAATTGAATACATAAATATTTATAATTGTCAAGTTCTTACCATTAATAGCCAAATAATTTGTAATGATATAGCAGAATGAACTATCGACGTTTGAATGATGTCAACAAAATCAAAGAATTATTATTTTCTTTCAAGGAAAAAAAAATTCTCACAAGTATAAACTCAGCCATAATTCTGACCAATTAAGCAGTGTGAATGGAAAAATTTAATAGAAATTTTATGTGTTCCACAACCAAATTCTTAGTGCTTCAATATACTAAAACTTGACTAAATTGATAACAATCATGCTATTTTTTCTTTTACATTATGCCACATGGTGACACATGATTGAACAGATTAAAAGCACACACACTTTCGCCCCCAACACTTTTTGAACTCTCACACAATGAACAACAAAATGTAATCCATGAAATGTACACTTAACATAATTCAAATTGATAATGCACATTAATGTCAGTACCTTGATTGTATCGTGGACACACACATAGAGAGGAAAAATTATATTTTATCCAAGGCTCTCTTAATTGTTATGAACAAAACTTATATTTTGTGTAAAATATATTTAATTTTAATTTACTCAAAATAATTATAAATTTAATTGCATCTATGATATTAATATTCTTTTAAAATACTGATACGTATAATAAATACAGTGTATGTATAAAGTTGCTTTTCAAGAATATCACGATGTCCTTCCAGAACATTATAAGGTTTCCACACGAGTGTTAATACAACATTTTATCAAAATATTGTTATTTATGAAGTTGGTTCTTCGGAAAAAAAAAACAATTTTTTTTCTAGAATATTAATTTGCATACTTAATAAAACTGATATGTACAAAGTTGTTCTTCAAGAACAAACCTAGATATTAGATTTTGATGTATATGAAGCCATGCTTACGCAGAGCATTAATAAATATTTTTGAAAAAAAATATTGATACGTATAAAGTTGTTTTAGGGACCAACACAATACAATAATCTTCTCGATATTTATATACAAAAGTTGTGCTTTGTTCCAAAGAAACAACTGAACAATCTTCAAGAATATTAAGATAAAAACTTCGGTTACGAATTCAACTTATAATTTTAGCAACTAAAAAAGAAACTCAAACAAATGCATATTTTAATTTCGTTCTTATCTTGATCCTATTGCCTTGGCTAGAGAAGATTGAAAAGCCCATTAAGGACCATAGCCCATGAGACATTGGGCTTACTCAATTTGGAATCCATGTGGTTCCCGCTTGATTATATAGGCAATATGCCCCGGTGGATCAGTTTATTTAGAAAAATGACGTATATTATTTATGACATGGATATTTATATAAAAAAAAAATTTATTTAGTTTCCCTGTATGAAAAATTTTA
This sequence comes from Fraxinus cuspidata, assembly GCA_903798385.1. Lineage (NCBI taxonomy): Eukaryota > Viridiplantae > Streptophyta > Magnoliopsida > Lamiales > Oleaceae > Fraxinus > Fraxinus cuspidata. Next base: position 10,291 of record CAIGRP010003719.1, read on the forward strand.
ATATGACAAAACACAATAAATCTCTAATTCTACGCAATTCTATCAATATCAGGGACAGTAGTTGTTCGTCGCATATATCATTTTCTAGTAGCTAGCGTCAAGTACCTAATTTTTTACCTAGCAAAATGTGAAATATAACTTGCCTTCTATTCCTTATGATTCCAAGTATTCGATATAAAACTTCAAGTTCAGTTCCAACTAAGGAATATGGGTCTTTAACCTACTTATCATGGGGAGTTTGGCGGTTCCCAGTATCCTAGTATTTTGATACGCATTTTCTATATATTTCTACAAAATGCTTTGTAAGCTCGATAAATAAGTAATCAACCTATATAATTTAACATGTATTTCGATTAAAATAATTTTTTGTCATAAAATGTATACATAAATACCTAAGGATTTGTGAAGGACATTCTAATGCGCCTAAACATTAGAAAACATGCATTTCAATCTAGAACATCCAATATACTTACAAAGATGAGAATCATATTGAACTCAACTAGAATTAATTGATTTAGATCACTTTAGTTCTCATCTTTTACATAGAACCAATCAGTTTTTGAAGAATCTTAATCCAAACTAAAAAAAAAAAGTTCGATTCGATTCACGAGGAATTCAGATCAAACGAGACGATACTGCAACCTATTTATAAGTATTCTACACTTATATGATAAAGCTCTAGTCGTGTAGAATTAAGATAAACTGTCGGCACAATTTAGGTTACTTATAATTAAGTACTTTTGTGATATCAGCTTAGAAATTGTCTTTTCAAAATTCTAAAAAAGTCTTAATCTCCTTCTACCATAAAAATGCCTAGAGTCTTGTAGTGCTTTGCAGAATTTTAAAAAACAAAATCAATCCAAGTTGAAGATTGATTGAAAATGAGATTCTTTGGTTGTGTATACAAAAGCAGCAGTAGCCCACCTCATCAACGCGTGTAAAGCTAAATGATCAAGTTGGTTATTGCCCTTTTCTAACCTCCAAAGAATAACTTTTTAAGGTGCTGGATTTTTTTTTTTAAAATAAATATATGTTCTTCCAAGGGAATAAATAAAGTGAAAAATCATCTATGAAGGGTTCTTAAAATGGGTTTTCAGTGTCACTATCTTGTTCCTGTGTGGCTGTGTCAATTTGTTATTTGCATGCTGAGAAAAAGGAATCAGAATTATTCAACTTTTGGCCTCCAAATTTTCTTTTCCCACCATTTTTTCAAAAGATAAGATAATGTGTTTTGTTTTCTTTGCCAACAGGAGGAGGTAATTCGTCGCAACTTGCAGGTGGGCTCGAGTCACAAAAGTCCAATGAAATAGGCTGGTTATATAGAAAATTCTGGTAAAAATTAGAATGAGATTGGAGGAGAATATTTCTGAAATTTCAT
>CAIGRP010003725.1:0-10930 GCA_903798385.1 Fraxinus cuspidata
TGGTGCGGTTATGATTTTGGCCGAACTGACCCCGAACCGAACCGTTGCCATCCCTAATGATTGGTAGCACCTAATTGGTTCACATTTCTTAAAATTTAATTTTCTTCATATTCACTTTCAATCATACGTTTCATAGGTCCTATAAATCTTATCAAGTTTTTAATTACATATTTTATCAATTTTTATAAAAAATTACTAAAATTTTGAATTTAATAAAACCAAAAAGGTGCATTAGTTTGCAGTTTGGTGGTGACTTGCAAAGGCATAAAGAGGGTGAGCTTGGTTGGGATAAGACGATAAGTGACTTCAATCTTCTATTTTCTTTTATTGCAAATGGAGTAATGGCAAAAAATCATCTTTCAAAAATAATGCACATGCGCTAGATATTGAACGAAAGAGTCGAACGCCTTAAAAGAAAAATAGGCTGTGACAGATTTTCTTTAAAGCCTTTACCTTGGGGACTAATGCTGCAATTTTCCCCAAAATTTATCCGACAGTGAACTGAGCACACTCCACACGCGAAAACCCCTCTCCCAATTACCATTCCCACTAACCCTATCGTTCTCCTTTTCATTTCTTTACTTTCTCTCTCTAAAACATCATCGTATCGCTGATTATGGCTTCGCGGAGGCTCTTAGCCTCATTACTCCGCTCCTCCGCCTCCCGTAGCTCTATATCAAAGGCTTTGAACTCCGCCCCAAAACCCAAGCACCGGCCATCTCCAGTTGGCTGCTTCCTCNCTGATTATGGCTTCGCGGAGGCTCTTAGCCTCATTACTCCGCTCCTCCGCCTCCCGTAGCTCTATATCAAAGGCTTTGAACTCCGCCCCAAAACCCAAGCACCGGCCATCTCCAGTTGGCTGCTTCCTCCACCGCGTCGTAGGGTACGCCACCTCCGCCTCCGCGCCCTCCTCTTCGCCAAGCCCGCCTAAAGCTCCCAGTGGAGGTCCCAGTGGGAAGGTCACAGATGAGTTTACCGGGAAAGGTTCGGTCGGAAAGGTGTGCCAGGTTATCGGTGCAGTGGTTGATGTGAGGTTTGATGAGGGATTGCCTCCGATTTTAACGGCATTAGAGGTCTTGGACAATCAGATCAGGCTTGTTTTGGAGGTAGCCCAACACTTGGGTGAGAGTGTGGTCAGGTGTATTGCTATGGATGGTACTGAAGGTCTTGTCAGAGGCCAGCGCGTGCTCAATACTGGCTCCCCCATCACCGTGAGTCGTTTTAGATTTATCTTATCAATTTGTTTATATTTTCTTAAAGACTTTCCATTCTCTTGAATTGATACTGTTTTTGGAAATGGGCTCTATTTTAATTTGATTTTTTAAAAATCGGTGCTTGTGATTAGTTTTTAGGGAAAGATGTTGAAATCTCTATGGTTTGGGCGAGATATAGGTTTGGATCTAGACTTTGATGTGGATTTAAGCCGTTTCGATTTAATTTGGGATATTGATTCTTAAGAATTTGATTTATTCGTATATTGGCATTTTTGAGTTCTTTGATTAAATATTGTCAAGACTGAATTTTTATACCTGTTGTGGATGCGTGCTGGATTTTGAGCTTTAAATTTTGTGAAGCAAAGCTTAAAATTTGGGTTATGTTACTTAAGGATGGTATTATCTATAAAGTTGCAACACTTTTCAAATGACATTTACATTTGCTTTTTGAAAGCAATGACAGGATTATGATTGGCTTCTGCATCTCTAAAATGGTTCGATTTTATTTGAGAGGGTAATCTTTATCGCTTTTGTTGAGGTCTTATGGGGGTGAGTTCTTGTCTTCATCGATTAAGGTGTTTTTAAAGATACATCTGATGTCCGTTCGGTCTTCAACGTCCCGTTTGCTTTTCTTTTCCAAACAGTTTGCAGACTTGATGTCGTAAACCTCAACTCAAGTATGGCTTGACTTTATGGTTGTGATAGTTGAAAATCACTCAAAATGTTCCTACTTTGATTTCTGAAAATGTTTATGATTATGTCCTATCAGAGTTTTATTTTTTATGATTGTTATTTTGTTTCTCTTCATTTGATTAAAGGTGCCTGTGGGTAGAGCAACCCTTGGCCGCATTATGAATGTCATTGGAGAGCCTATTGACGAGAAAGGCGATATTAGTAAGTGTTGTTGCTTCTGAATGATCAAAACATCTTTAAAGTGACTGAAGAAGGCTTATGTCTTTTCTAACAAATGAATGGTGCTGCAGAAACCGATCACTATTTACCAATTCATCGTGAAGCTCCTTCCTTTGTGGAGCAAGCAACTGAACAGCAAATTCTTGTCACTGGTATCAAGGTACTTTATCACAGGTCCAATCTGTACTCGATGGATTCCATTCGCAATCACTTCTTATTTATCATGGTATGGAAGTTCATGTCATTTTATGTTGGTCACCAATTTTCTGTGTTGATTTGTTACACAAGGTCGTCGACCTTCTTGCACCATACCAAAGAGGAGGAAAAATTGGGTTGTTTGGTGGCGCTGGTGTAGGAAAGACTGTTCTTATCATGGAACTGATTAACAATGTTGCAAAAGCTCATGGTTAGTTTTTGATATTATGCATTATTTCTTATAGAACCCTGCCTTGCTTAAAGCTCTGATTTGTATTGTTGTTTGTTTTTCTTGTCAGGTGGTTTTTCTGTCTTTGCTGGTGTAGGAGAACGAACTCGAGAGGGTAATGATTTGTACAGAGAAATGATTGAGAGCGGTGTCATTAAGCTAGATGATAAGCAGGTTAGTAGTTTTTTACTTTGTCAATTGTTCTATTAAGTTAATATTTTCTATCACTAGTTTAAACATACCTTATCTTATAATTATTTATCAGGCTGATAGCAAATGTGCTCTAGTCTATGGTCAAATGAATGAGCCCCCGGGTGCCCGTGCTCGTGTTGGACTTACTGGACTGACCGTTGCTGAACACTTCAGAGATGCAGAAGGGCAAGATGTGCTTCTCTTCATTGACAATATTTTCCGATTCACCCAGGTCGGTTTGCATTATTTTGTCATTCGTGATTAAGTATTTTGTGTTTGGATCACATCTTGATAATACAATGTCTTCATTTCTTTTGTTAAAAACTTTTTGCAGGCTAACTCAGAAGTGTCTGCTTTGCTTGGTCGTATCCCGTCTGCTGTTGGTTATCAACCTACTTTGGCTACAGATCTTGGAGGCCTTCAAGAGCGTATCACAACAACTAAGAAAGGTTCTATTACCTCTGTCCAAGCCATTTATGTGCCCGCTGATGATTTGACTGATCCAGCTCCTGCAACCACCTTTGCTCACTTGGACGCCACTACCGTGTTATCACGACAGGTAATTTGGGCTTCATTTTAATGCAAAAAACATATCATTGCTACCTACAATTTGAATTTTGTTATTTTTATTTAGATTTCTGAGCTTGGTATTTATCCTGCTGTCGATCCACTTGACTCAACATCTCGCATGCTTTCCCCACATATCTTGGGAGAGGAACACTACAACACAGCCCGTGGGGTACAGAAAGTCCTCCAGAACTACAAGAATCTTCAAGATATTATCGCCATTCTTGGAATGGATGAGCTCAGTGAAGACGACAAATTGACTGTTGCACGTGCTCGTAAAATTCAACGGTTTTTGAGCCAGCCTTTCCATGTCGCAGAAGTTTTCACGGGTGCCCCTGGCAAGTATGTCGAGTTGAAAGAGAGCATTAACAGCTTCCAGGTCTTTGCTACTTATGCTTTATATCTGCTCTCTCGGTTAATCATTACGCTAACTTTATATTTTCATCTGGACTCTTTAACATTTCCACTCAAAGATTTACATATTTGTAAAGAAGAATGCATATTGGGAAATGAAATGTGTCCGAATTCATAAAACTGCCGTTTCTTGGAGATCAGGAACTCCTTTACTTATACTGATGTAACAATCTATGTTGTCTTTATGATTGTTGGTATACCATCTGCTACTCGGGAGGGTTTTAGTCAATATCACCTCTTAACTATATCTTCTTCTTTCTTTATTGTAAGTGATATGATGTTGTGATTCTGATGCATTGCTCAACTGGTTTCAACAGGGAGTTTTGGATGGAAAGTATGATGACCTATCAGAACAGTCATTTTACATGGTTGGAGGAATCGAAGAGGTCATTGCCAAGGCAGAGAAGATTGCCAAGGAATCTTCTGCATAGATAGATTAATCTTCTCCTCTTGTTCTCCCTACTGTTAATTACGAAAATAATCTTGTTTGACATCAGGAGATTTTTGTTTATACTTTATGTCAATGGCGGGATTGTGCTATAGATGTGGCGCCAAGAGTCTCCCAGCCAAGCTCCCTCCTTGTTGTTTATCACATAACATAATAATGGGTGGTAAGATGGCAGACTTCTTGTACATCTTTTGAATTTATGCCTGAGTCAATGATATTTTAATTACAATAAAATTAGAAAGATGCAAATAGTCCTTACAACATGAACTACATTGTGTGGTAGTATGAAAGAAATAACAAATTAAGCCCTGTTTGGGCTCCATTTTAATTTTACTACACACGCTCTCTCTCTCTCTCTTTTCAACTACACATTCTTTAAATCTCTTCTTGGCTATTTCATCTGTTGTTGAGAAAATTACAAGTGTACGATATCAAACAAGTAACAAGATGAGCAAATCAATTATCATATTCACGAAGATCGTCCAATTTATTGATTACTGTAATTGTACTAATCCTACTTTATTTGACAAATCAGGTTTCTAGATGATTATGATCTACTAAAGTGAACTTTGTTACAAAACAAATAATTAAACTAATTGTGATGATAAAATATGATGAGCTGAAACTTGAAAGTGTCAAGTTTATAAGAATTTGCCCTAGTTTATATAACCAAATTAAATTCACTTGTTGATTTTGACCAATTTTCCTTCATGTTGAAGGTTGGGATCTGCAATATTACTTGAGGATCTTTCTTGAGTAAAATCTAACCTATTCTACAGTGTTAAACAACTTTATAAATATCTATAGGTAACTTCTACCAAAGTAATGATTTTTATTGCTAGCCATGCAATTTACCTCTTCTAAAAATCCTTACAAACTATTCATAGACTGGCCAAAAAAATACGAATGTGAAACAAATCAACAATAGGATTGGCCAAAAATATGAATGTAAAACGAACAACTGAAACGATCACCCAGCTTTCTTAAAAATGGTTGTTCGACCATCAATTGCTGGAATTATACTAGTGTTTCCATATATTTCAAATTCTAGGACCTACTTAGGCACACGACTTGAGGCTCTTTCCTTAGTTGAATAAATGCAAAATGGATACCTTTTCGAAGGTCTCATTGCATTATTTGCAGCGCACCAAGAGTTTTTCTAAAAGACTCTTTAAATACAAAGTACTTTTTATTTTAAAAACTCAATACTTAAAAAAAATGTGTTCTAAAAGACTTCATATTTAACTTTTTAAAATAAAGGGTGAATTTAGCTCTCTAAATTGAGCTGCAAGCAGTGTTATAAAAGACGTAATGCGTGGCGATATGTGGAGGCTAAACTATGAGCTAGGTGAGCTTAGACGAGGAATAGGCGTAAAAAGACGTTTTTTATTTTAATATTATTTTAATTTTTAATCAATCAAAAAATCGTGTAATAATTAAAAATTATACCAACCAAACATCTAAACAAATTTATAGGAACTTTATATATTTTTTTCAAAAGTTTCCAATAAAAATATGAGTTTCAAATGTAAATCAGTCTTTAAGTTTTAACATTGTTTAAAAAAGAAAAAAGACAATAAGCGAGCATTAGCATTAGGGGTTTCCGTTGACCGCTAAATAAGGCAGTTTCCGCTGTGCACTGCGCCTAGGTGCCCCTTTTAAAATGCTGGCTCCAAGAGGCTTTATTTTAATTTTTCAAAATAAAGAGCGGGTTGACTCTTCAAATTTAGAGAGTCAAACTCATTCTATAGTCTTAAAGTACAATTATTTATGATTGTATTTAATACTTCTTAAACCATTCAAATCATATTTAAATTGATTGGTCAATTGACATATTAAAAATTATGTTAAATAAAATACGAAGAGAAATTAAATAAGTCATAAATGCCACGATTTCTTTGAGCCTTTCCCAATATAATATTTTTAAATCCTTATTATATTCTATTTTTGTCTTTAAATTAAATTAAATAATAAATGCTACGAAGGGCGTTACAGGAGGTCTTCAAACAATTTTCTTCGAGAATAGTTCTTTTACCTTTGTCTTAGCTTTCTTGAATTGTCGAGGAATGGAACGAAGCACAGAATCTTGATCTCTCACCACTCCTATAATTGAACTTGGATTGCTCCACAAATGGAAAGAACCTTATTTTATTTTCACATCTGAGTACAACTTTTATATGTAAATTCAATTAAACGCTAGTTTACCATTTGTGTCGAGAATTTTCGTGCTCTTATTCAATCTCCAAAAGCTCTTACTCTTTGCTGCTTTTTCTCGTAGTTCAAGCCTTCAATATTTTTTCTCACCAAAATTTCGTGCAGTGAGGCAAGGCAACAAATAATAAAAATAAAATAAAATAAAGAAGTCTAGTTCCCTATTCTATATGAGGTCAAATTTTTTCTTCTTGCTTATGAAAATTTTCTTTTATTTATTTCCTAATCGTGGCATTAGTATCTCAAGGAAAAGTATACGTATTTATGATAAATTATCTTATCCAGTTACTTAGAGATTGTAAAACAAGGATCCAACTTGAGTAAAAATACTTACGTAACTTTTACTTACTGCTCAAGTTTCCATGGTAGAACAAGTCCAATATATTATTATGGCATTGTTTGATTGTCAATTTTTTTCAAAATACATTTTTCTCTCTCTTTATTTTTTTTATCTTATATTTTTCAATAAAATAATATTACACGCAACCTAAATTTTTTTCCTTCATTTTTAACTACACATTCTTCATTAATCTACCATTTTAAAATGCATTATACAGTTTGAAGTGGATCAAAAGCTTGTGCTAATGCGAGTTCGGATATATGAGGTCTGCTCGATTATGTAGTAGATTGAGGTACAAGGAAGTATGATGATTAAAGCTTTCTTACACATTGTACAAATCATATATAACTAAGTGACATCTAACAGGTCTTACATCAGCGTCCACAATTCGCACAAATAAGATGCCTTAGCTTCACCCCTTAAGTAATTCATTAATTTTTGGGGACCACATATGAGATTAATTCATGATGACCTGACAAGTCGAGCTATTTGACCAATCTAAACGTGACAAAGAGCGTACATTCTCAGCTCGACATTGTAACTAACAAGATTGAAAATGAAGAATGCATGCATAGTTCCTCCCTATAAAGGGGAGGAAGAGATAAAGATATATATAAAAAAAGCACATTTACATATTCATATTTCAAATATCTCATTCGAAAGGAAAATGGGATAACTGTATTACTATTGATACCTTGTCGATAAAACACTAAATAAAATTCTTATTCACATCTAAAGTTGGCTTGAAATTTGTTCGAACAAATCCCAACGTCAACAATAAACATTGTATTTCTTATGACAAATCAATTTTATTATATTTCTGGTGATGATAAATCAATGAATATGTGATGTTCGGATCTAGATAAAAACATCTCAAATTAAAGATTTAATAGGTTAAATTTATATTTAAACTTTATCTCGCATTCATAGTTGAATTTATGTCACCTTCTCAAAAGCTATAAAGTTTCACAATGTTGAAATATCGTTAATTTTCTTAAAGATTGTTGAAATATCCGAGTCACCTCCTCTTAGAAACATGCCTTGGGTCGTCTTAGACGTAGTGCATTGGTAGCTTGTAACTTAGACCTTATGCAAAACGATCCTACTACGACCTCGAATTTTTTTTGGATCCATGCAGTCGACATACTTGGGATCTATATAAAAACATCTAAAATTAAAGATTCAGGGACACGATTAGTTTGATACCTTCTCATCCCCTCTCACCATATAATTATAAATTAGGAAAAAAGAAAGAAATTAGAGATGAGAGAGATGGGACGGGCGTAGGTGTGTGTCCTTCCCTTTGAGGGATATTTTTGAAGGCAACTTCACCCTTCCATACATATGGACCAGATACCCATAGTATTCCTGTAACAAATGAAAATTGGCTACCCGTAAAAATTCAGTCTAAAGGAACAAAATATAATCGAATAATTATATACAGTCTTTAGTAAGGCCCATGTAGATTGTTAAACATATTGTTGCAACCACTATACTTATTGATGTAATTCAATTACAATAAATTTCATATTTTAAGATCAAGATATATACAAAGCATCTTAGCTGCCTCTGAGTTTTATTTTCCAACAAGGGCAGTAAAAGAAAATGGTAATCACACTTAAATTCGAAGAGAAATGCAAAAGAAGAAAAGAAAAGAAAATAAAATTCGTGGATGGACCCATGATTTGACTCCATAGGTACTACGAGGTCAAGTAAATCTAAAATCACGTTTGAGGAGGACAAATGTGACCATAGATGTCTCTTTAGGATTCAATAGAACTGCAGTTTCTTCAACTTTTTCTGTGTATAGGTCGAACAGTTCATCCATGAATTCACTTCCAAAATGTTCCTGTAATAGTCCCTCGAACACAGCTCTTTTTCCCAGGGAATAAGCTTTGGAGTCAGGATCAATTTGATGCTTGCTCTGGATGTTTAGTACCTCTATTCTTTCAATACTGAAATCTTGATTTTTCTCAATTATGGCCTTCAATTCATTTGGATATGTGTAATACAGGCAAGTTGAACGAGTCTACTTTGGCTGCATCTAGTCGTCCCTGCAACAAGAAACAACATTAATGACTTCTTCAATAAGTTACTATATAATATTCAGTTCAGTTCTTTATAGTACTGAATACCCTCTCGGCCAACTCAATGAGGCAATCCCCCAGAAGATCGTATGAAGGGAAAGTGATACTAGATAAATCATTATTAGGGTTAGGCACAGATGGAACAACGAGTGCCATTAAGCCGCCACAAACCAACTCTTGTGCCCTTGCTTTAAAAAACGAGTCCAAATCCTTAGCATACTGAAGTGCATAAGCATTTAACACTTCCTTTTTCTCTCCAGAATACGTAATTTTTCCTTGATTCCATGCAGGAGAAGAGTTATCTAGTATCTCTTGAGGTATCACAGAAAGCCAATTGAGTGTACACGATGAATGAGCAAAATGAAGTGAGTCCTTCGGGAACTGGCGTTTGTGAAACGAACCAGAAACTCCAGCCGCGTAGTATTTTCTTTCTGGTGGAAGTGAGGCAAAAAGAGTGTTGAAATCGTTGGAGGTTCGATCATTAAAGAAGACTTGAAAGTCAGGGACTTGTGAATCTGATAATTCAGTTTCAAACTTTTTCCATACTGCTTCAACTATTGTTTGCATTGCAATGAATGTATTAGGTCCTGTAGAGCAACCGAAATCTGCAATACGAAAAGTATTTACTGAAGTTGAAGAGAGCTTTTCAATGTCGAGATTTTTCTTAATTCCTTCTGTTATAATTTCCTTCGCTGTCTCCGCTATTCCCCTCTGCAGAAAAACCACATTAACATCATATTTATACAATAGATTCATGATTCTTTTTATTCAAACTCATGGCTAAATTAAGAAGGAAACTACCTGGTATCTTGAGTTCTTGGCATAGCTTTCAGTTCCAATCCCTCCATTCATTGCAGATTCGGTAGGCATCTTCAATCTATGTGGAGAAACAAGTTTGAACCTTTTTTTATAATTGATGCACATATGCATAGTAATTTTAATCTTAGCTGCCTGCATATATATTATACACACATAATTGGAAACTTATGCATTTTTCACTATTAGTTCCCATAATATGCATTTAAAAAAAATATACAATCTTCCCTATTTTCAATTTTGAAGATGGGGATCTAGAAAATTAAAGTAACCTCGAAGAATCCATACACAATTTTTATTTTTTAAAAAATCAGATTCATATGACAAGGGTTTGGATTTGCAAAAAATAAAATCCAAACCCAATAACCCATTACTCATGTTCTGATGTTCACTAGGTCAGAATAAACACAAAATTAAAAAAATAAAATAAAATCAGATTCATATGACATATCGAAACCCACATATATTTCAACATTTTAAACAATCAAACACACGTATATATCGATATTTTATACTACTGAAGTACTGGTAAATGCCTACCTTTTTATTTTGATGGAGGGACCACGCAACGCTAGCAGGGGTGGTCGCGAAGAAGCATCATAGATGATTTGTGGCCGTGACTGTAGAAGAGAGATGAGAAGTCGGGCAAATGGGCTTGAAAATGTGGGCTAGGTAGCAGGTGCTCACATATGTATTATTACAAAAAAAAAAAAAGGTTGAACCCCGCCCCGCCTTGCCTTGCCTTGCCCCTGTAGCATTGTGGTTGATGTAAATCGCGAAACAGGGTTGGTGCCCATAAAGAGTCTAATTCCATACCTTATAAGAGGTAGGAATCGAGCTCTCACACTGCGGCTGCCAACTCAGCAGAGTTTTGCCCCGTGTGGCATCTATAATATATTAAGCGTGTTTGGGTCGGATTAAAATCTGATTTTAATCTAAGTCAAAGTCAAACAATCAATATTAACCACATCTTTCATGGATTCCACATCTTTTCAACCACACATTTCAAAAACTTCTATCAAAATCCGCTAAAAATGTAATTTTAATCCCCATCAAACACCCTCTAAATATCACATCAAGTGTGAATCATTTTCTGGATGATTTTAACCCCACTAGAATTTAATTATTTCAATAATACCTTACTTTTCGTTTTTCAATATTTGTTTAATTGAAAATTAATTATTAAACATGCACGCAAACAAATAATTGAATTGTACGAAAACAATCAAATTGATTCATGAACATAGAATTTAAATTGAATAAGTGAATATAGAAAAAGAATAATGTATATACATTTACATAAAT
>CAIGRP010003740.1:0-29035 GCA_903798385.1 Fraxinus cuspidata
TAAATATCTAATCTTAATCCTATTTACAATAGGATCGTCCTACACCAATCTCTCCCACTTGAAAAAAACTCGTCCTCAAGTTTTATTGAAGAAAAAAAATCCTTGATAACTTGTGTGTATTCGAACATGGCGGGGACTCGAGGAAATTCTCTAGCCACATGTTGCCGTGTTTTATGCTTGTTGAAACAAACAACATTCATAATAGTTAGGGTTTGCAAATTCTTGTCAGCTTGCTTCTCCATGGGCTCGTGATTCCTTTCAAGACTCAACGCAGTCAGCTTTTGCGTGATGTTATGAAAATGTTTCATCGATTCTCTCGATTCGTTGTTCGAGTTTTTTGAGCCTTCGTTCGTCGTCGGCGGATCGACTGCCACCAAAACCATCGTTAACCATCAGATTGAGACAATTTCCTTGTTCTGATACCCGTTTTTGTGCGGAAGCGTTTATAAAATTCTTGTAATAAAAATAAGAACTATATCGGAAAAATCTTGCTTTGTATTAATTTATGATTGATTGTTGTGTCTTTTGTATTTATAGACAAAATTATACCCGAATCCTATTAATATAAGGAAATTAAATTCTAAAAGGTAATAAATTAAAATTCTAATCTAAAAGAAATTAAAAATCCTATTTTAATCAATAACGATAAGAATTCCTATTCTAAAAAAACTATTAGAATAAAAAGATAAAATTTATTACAACTATACATCTTATTATAAATATCTAATCTTAATCTTATTTACAATAGGATTGTTTCACATCACAGCCTATGGTCATGGGTAAAATGACTTTTGCTTTTGTATGTTCCTGTTACATTATACAAGTTCGTAACTCTCTGGAATAAACCTAGCAGAGATCGAAGTTCGACCAGTTATTATAACTGTTTCAGCTCATATGTGATATTGAATCACACATTATTGGAACATGAGAGTTGGAATTCAAGAATGTTAAAATGATGAGGTAGGTTCTATAAATGAACTTGAGGTTCTGCATATTTTTTAGGAATTACGAGGATAGGAAATTATTGTTTTAGTACATCATAATGCTCTTAATCTTATCATTTGAAGTATTCAATAGCGAGTATGAAGATCTGTGACGGTAATCTCTAATGTTCACTCATTCTTAACGACTAACACGTCCACACATCAGATGTGAAATATGAACTGAATCTTGGTTAAGTAATCTTGACTATATATTACTTATTTGAAGCAGATATTGAAGAAACTGGGAGCCTGGCATCACAGAACATAAATTTCCTTCTAGATATGAAAATCTAAAAAAGTATGAAATATATACTCCCTTAAAATCAAGATAATCTATTCAAGTTATTATTTTGTCTAATCTTATATATATTGAGAAATCTTCTCTTGACTCTTCTCCGGCATGTAAAACATGTGTGTGTCCTATTTACATTAGAGAGCAAGATACCCCTTTACAATGGGACCACCTTTCTCCTAGTTCTAAGCCAATCAAACATGCTATTTTCCAATTTTTTAAAAAACAACGAGAAAACCTATATTTGGGAAAGTGAAAACAATTGCTCCAAGTTTTTACATTAGAGGTTCCAAGATCAAAACTAGAATAAGAGTATTTTCTGTTCTGTCATGCCTCCTGGTTCTTTTGTGGGGAAAAAGTATAGTAATCTAACACAAAATTTATTGACTTTGCATGTTTTAAGCATGCTTTAATTACTACATCAAATAATTTGAAAGTCCTTTTTAAAGCCTATGTGGATACCTATTTTAATTAATTTTTTTATGTACATAGAAATTATGAGTTTATGCTCATGCTTGTATGCAACCTCTCTTGTCCCATCCTGAGGCAAGACTTATTGGTTCCCCCTGCATGAAGATGTAAAAATACATCAAGAGATGTTCAATGCCCATAATTTAGTAATTTGTTATAATCTTATTCTCACAGGTGTATTGTTGAAAAAGTGTCTGAGAGTGCATAAGATTTTTCAGTCTTTACAATTGAATGTGAACCATAGCACAAAATTTTAGTCATAATGATAATGGTAAAAAAGATACGTTGATTGTACTTAGCAAGAAAGACTATATTATGCACTATGCTATATAAAAATAGTGGTGTTTTCTGATAATTACTGGACATTTTAAAGTAAGCTTGTCAACTAAATTTTAGCTGGTTAGTTCAACTCCTCTCATAGACAAAGTTGGGAGTTACGATTGTCCCAGGTAACATCGGTTAAGGTTCATTACATCCTTTTCCATCTGATAGGAAATACTACACATAAAGTTTTGGTCTATGATGCACAAATACTCTTATTACGACGATGTGCCTATGTCTGACATGTGTCATGTTGGATCTACACACTCTTTAGACAAAGGACATGTATCCAACAGGCCACGTGCTTATGTCCCAATTTATATATATATATTTAAATTACCGAACCACAGCTCTAGCAAATGTTCGACATGCCATGTGTCGTACTTATATTAAAAATTACAAAAATAAAGTTATATTACATGAATTTAAAATTTTTAAAGATTTTAAATCTACGCGCCTTTTTTGAAAAAATCATATCGGCTTGTCCATGTCGTGTCATGTCCATATTGCGTATCCGTGTCCATGCAACTTAGGGTTATGGAGCCTAACTTCTTTAAATAGACAACCGATTATTGATAAAACACATAATTTATTAGATAAATATTCTGCTTCATCCCAAAAAAGTTGGCAATAACAATGCTATACATAACTATTCCATCACCCTCTCAATGTCTTTATTAAATCATTTTGTTTCTACTAGATATCGATTTACATTAATGATTGCACAGAAGATTATCTACATAAAAGACAAAATATGCAAATTCTGAAATAAATGACATTGCTTTCCACTCCTTGCTTCGTTGCTCTGCATAACATCTGCTACTGAGCCTACCAGAGGTCTTTTAGTCAGAAAAATCTATGCTTTATAAGATCGTTCTAACAATTGGACTTCAACATCCGGCTGTTAGATGTTTATTTACGATGATAACAGAATTCTTCCTGTAAGAATGCTTGGCATGCATTTCTGAAGGATTATTGACTGTCAAGGTCACCATCCTAATCCATATCATTATTAGCTCCATCTTTTTCATTTCCCGGGGAAAAGGGAGGGTAACAGGTTTTCTTTTATCATCATCATTATCTTAGCAGTATTTTTGCATGTGGAGGAGCCTGACATTTGTTACAATAAAATTCTGTACTCAGGAGTCAAGTGATTTGTATAGCGATCGTTATTGATAGTTAGTTTGAGACTGGAAGGTTGATATATGTGGGCTGGAAAAGTTGCCACTCTCCATTTACCTTTAAGGTGAACGATTCAAAATTATAGACAAAAGATGGACTTGTGCCAACATAAGAAAAACAAATGAAAAGAGAAATACGAGATGAAAGGAGTCACAGATGTTAACAGGATATGTTCAGTGAGATCTTCAAAATTTTTGCCTATTGTAAGAGGAGAGGATCTTTACGCTATTTCTCTGGAGCAACTATTATTTTGCCTTTCTAAATTATTTAGTTACCTATAAATATCATTTCGATACCGATTAGGTTCTTTTGGCACATGTTTCAGAGCTTATTTGTTTTCCCTTTCCCATTCCAACTTGATCCTACATATAATCGATCTTATCTTTTCAACGCCAACTTCTGCTATTTGAACTGATGGTATTTGTTCCACACGAATACAAATTATTTAGTTTGCATGTACTGGACAGCATTGTCATTCTTTTGGAAATCTATTCACATTTAATTTCTCTGCGCGTCTTTCTTGCCATGTTTCTGCTTTTAACTAAGTTATTGTAATTTGGTTGCTAATGCTTATGCTAGAATGCTTGACGAGGTTTCTTTATTTGTCAGGCGACATCAGATCATTTTGCTATTGGTTTAAGGATATTAAATCAGCTTGTTTCTGAGATGAGTCAGGTTGGACTCTTTTAACATTTGTCCAAGTTTTTCATTAGTTTGAAGAAACCAAAGTTCACAGAGGAATTATAAATTGGAAGATCTTTGAAATTCTTGCTTTATGCTTCAGCATTTTATGGAATCACAGCTTTGCTCTGTCACCTGATATTTAGCCCTTGTTTGGGCTCCATTTTAATGAAGTCTCGGGAAAAAGTATTTTGGAATAGTAATTTTTTTGGAGAATGTGTGGTTAAAAAGTAAGAAAAAGTTTTGGGGTTACGTGTAATATTATTTTATTGAAGAATGTGGGGGTTGAAAAAGAGTTTTGAAAAAATGGATTTTTGGTTTAATGGAGCCCAAACAAGGGTTTACTGTTGACTGAATTATTTTTTCTTAAAATTTCATTTTAGACTATAAAAAGCAATTATGTTTTTCCCTTTTTCACCATCCTCAGATTTCTACATGTCTGGGTTCTACTTGATGTTTCTTGACTTTATACTTTCAGCCAAATCCAGGAGTGCCTTCATCGCATCATCGAAAGGTGGCCTGCTCTTTCAGGGATCAGTCTCTTTACCAAATTTTTCAGATATCTTTAACTTCGTTGCATCAACTAAAAAATGATGGTAATGTGCTAGTTTTCATTTTCATTTTGTTACAGGTGTTAACTAATATCTTGATTCCTTTGTTTTTAACTTCGAGAGTAGTCTGATAGTTATTAATTTGAAAATTGCAGCCATGAGTCGCTTGCAAGAATTGGCACTATCCCTATCACTGAAGTGTTTGTCTTTTGATTTTGTTGGGACGACAATTGATGAAAGTTCTGAAGAATTTGGAACAGTTCAGGTATATTTTGTTTACCTGGCATTAAAACGAGTTTATTAACATATTAATAATCTGTTTTCAGTTTAGCATTAAAGATATGTTACGATCTTTATGCGTATATATTAATGAGGGATTGTTGTCAATGGACGTATTCTGGAAATTTTATATAGCTGATCTAGCTTTTATTTCACATCACAGATTCCATCTTCTTGGAAGCCACTGTTAGAGGATCTTACTACGCTTCAGATATTTTTCGATTATTATGCACTCACAAAGCCTCCTATCTCCAAGGAGGTAAGTTCACAATGTGTATCCCTATATTATAATCTTTACACAGTCCTCATCTGATTTTAATTTATGGCATTACAATGCCCAGTTCTTGGTTTTTTTGTGGTTTTGTGTTGTGGCTATACAAATTCTGAACTTGATTACTATCGTGGATTTTGTTTGTGCTTATCTAATGTTTTAAATTATGTGGTGCTTTCCAGTCGCTGGAGTGCTTAGTGCGATTGGCTTCTGTAAGACGCTCTCTTTTCACTAATGATGCTACGCGCACCAAGTTCTTGGACCATCTTATTTCAGGAACAAAAGAAATTTTAAGAACAGGGCAAGGTATGCAGGAACTGTTCTTAAAATTTTTTCAGTTTATACAACTTTACATATGTGGAAAAACCCGAGAAACCACATCTTTCTATATAAGTACTGTTCGTGATTTTCTTAATATCTGCAGTATGGTGCTATTATTGGCAGATTTACAGTACAGTAATTTGTTTTCTTCTTAGGCACTGGAAATTGAATGTAATGAGCAGCCATTTCTTACTTTTGATAATTTTGCTGGCATTTTACTCTTTTTGAAGTGGAATTGGTCTTTAGTCTAGTCTTCATAGTTAGATTAATTTTGGTACTTACTAGGAAAACTTCTCCTTTAGAATTAGTCTCATTGAGGCATATGGTCATCAGGTAAATTGTTACAACGGAATGTGGGAGGTATTCTGTTAAGAGTAGATATCTCACTTACTTGTGTAAGTCCTTTAAAGTCTTTTCATTTTTTTTGAAAGGTAATCAAATATTATATTAATCAAAGCATAATACACATGAAGTGTATTATCAATTCAAATCAGAAAGTAACAACATGAAATTAGGTAGCTCGTCTATATGCTTAAAAGCCGCAGCATTAAACCAAGTATACAATATCAAATAAAACAATTCCTTAATCTGCTCCGTTGTCCGTGCTTGGTCATCAAAACATCGACTGTTTCTTTCTCTCCACACACACCAGACGATGCAACCCGGAATAAGGTCCCAGACAATTTTGCTATCCTTATCTCGTAACTTTCTCCTCCATGCCTCTAACATGTCCTCCATACGCCTTGGCAACACCCAATCCATGTGTTGCGACGCCAAAAAATCGTACCATGGTGAACGAGCAGCATCACAATGAAGGAACAAGTGGTCAATCGTCTCCCCATGCCGCTTACACATATAGCACCACTCTGTAACATAGAAACCCCTTAAAGTCTTTTCATAAAGTTATCTTCTCTCTTTTCGCTTTAGTTAACAATGATGAAAGACCACCTGTGAAATTTCATGGAAGAAAATAATGATATCAGTGAGAATAGTGCTGTCTGTAAACGTATGCAGAGATTAACGTCCTTTGGAACTTCCAGCACATCATTTCTGGAATTTTGTCATAAATTCGAACTCCATCTCTTTGCACGAGTTCATTAGGTTGTTGATCCACATAGATTGTTACTTAATATTTTTTTGCTTCCCAATAGGTTGGCAAGTTGTGGACCATCTTTACTCTTATTCCAAGTTGTTGGATTTTAAGCGCGAAAGAATAGAGAAATCAACACAAGTATTTAACGTGGTTTGGCGATATACCTACGTCCACAAGGAGCGAAACAGAGATTTTATTCAGTATAGATAATAGAGTTACATTATTAGTATTCATACTAACCCAAGCCCAAGCCTAAGCCCATACAAGACTTTGCACTTGTGTTCCACTCTATATGAGCCACATATACAACACAATTGATGCATTTTGGATGCTATTTAGAAGAAAACCAATGACTTATATAGGATCTAGCCTACCATTTTAGCAGAGCCTCGTGTAATAGGAGAACTGAAAACAAATTTCATTTAGATTCAAAAGTCGATTAATTTGCTATGGTTTTGACCGGAAAGTTTCCATATTTATAGAGGAAAAAGGCTAAAGCCTAATAACTTTATGGCCGTGGTGAATTTGAAGTGCAAGCATTCATAGTATCCAAATTAATCAAAATTATATGATTAATAAAAATAAGTTCCAAAAAATGAATTTAGCCCTTTTTTGGGCTCCATTAAAATCAAATTTTGGGGAAAAATATATTTTGGAATAGTGATTTTTTTGAAAAATGTGTGGTTAAAAATAAATGGAACGTTTTGAATTTTACATGCAATATTATTTTATTGGAGAATGTGTGATTGAAAAGAAAGAAAAATGCATTTTCAATAAAATGAAGCCCATTAATGTGACACAAGGTCACGCTACAAAAACTTCCTTTTTTCAAACTTTTCCGTTAACTAAAAAATTTATTAATATACAAGCTGTGCAGAACTAATTCAATTCTCTGTTCTCTTTACTAACCAGGAGGTCCATTCAAGAATTTACATAATCAAGAATGAATTGCCTATTTCAAAAAAATAAAACGAGTGCCTTCGATTTGTCAAAATTATAGAGAATGAATTCTTTCTTCACGCCTTCAATGGTTCTTCAGTTCATCTTACCTTCACCACTACCAAATGGTACCAGCTGAACATTAGTTCCTCAACCCTGACAGGCATAACCTAAGCTATACTGAAAAGTTAAAGAACACGTGGATTGTTATTGATGGGACTTAAGTAAGACAGGTCTTCTGCATGTGAAATATACTTAGTGTTGGATATATGTAATTATGTAACTTGGCTTTATTTGAATGTTTCTCAATGATATGGTTTATAGTACTTTTAAAATTCAAAATACATGACCTTCTCCCTTTAGTTTCCTGATGCAATTTCCACACCCCTGGATGCAGTACTGTTATCTTTTTTCCTCCTTCTATTGTTTTCAGTTTTTAGTTTTTTGATAGTCTGATTTATTTGTCATTTTCTTTCCTGATGCGAATATTGATAAAAGCGATTATCAGAAGTGACTTGTTCTTTCATCATTCCTTACCATTCTCCAGACTTCATGCTTGCAAACTGTTTCATAAATAAAATATTATTTTAAAAAAGCCAATAGAGATTTTTTTTGTTTAAAACTTCTCCCATTTGAATCCCGTATTTTTTTTTGCCAGGTTATCTTGTTTTGTGATGACATTGATAATAATTATAGTGTGGCGATACTGATTATTATGAATATCCATCTTGTTGTTTCCAATTTTCTTGCTTCTTGCCTTTTATCATACCCTAGAAATTCAGTTAAGAATAATTTATTCATCTTTAAACCAGGTCTTGCCGATCATGATAACTACCATGAGTTCTGTCGTCTTCTTGGACGATTCAGAGTTAACTATCAGGTAGCTGACTTGTATACTTACAGTCTTTGATCTATCCTTTCTAAAATGCTATGAGTATGTTTTGTGTTTGGTTGTGTAGATAACTCCTTACGACTATAGGCCTGTGCTTGTAATACTTGATATGCAAATCCAGCACCACGTTATTTTTTTGGTATTTTGTTCATACACACTATACTTTGTTTAAATATACATTCATCTTTTTTGTACTTCAATCTCAACTGTATGCAATGTTTCTAAATGGAAGTGTGTGTTTCAAGATTCAAACAGTGGGAGTAATAAGGATTTAATCATGGGAAATAGGAGTATGGAACTGACAATGTAAGCATTTTAAATAACAATAATAGGATTTGAAGTAAATTGGGGACCCAAGATTTAAGCAAGTTCAAAATCATGGTTGTTTAGCCTCTTTCTTTCACACATTCTGGGATTCTGTGTGTGCATCTATGCATTTCTATCTTATTCTCTGGTATTATATATGAAGTTTGCATGGCTTTCACTCGTTCTGCTTATGGGTCATTCTTTGATTTTCAATAATGTTCTTTTTGCAATTAAAATTCTGTATGAAATTGAGTTCTGTGTGAGTAAACTTGATGTCATGGTGCAGTTGTCAGATCTTGTAATTATGGAAGGCTACAGTGATTGGATACGTTTAGTTGCAGAGTTCACTTCAAAATCTTTGCTGTCCTGGCAGGTGAGCAGTTGTAAAGAATCTTTCATGAATCTGTGAAATTTATTTGTATGATTTTACACGACTGTAGAGGGCATCTGGATGTGATATTGTCATTCGTCAATGTTGAAGTACTTCGAAAATTCTGCTTTTCTTCTAATTTTCTACCTGTCTTTGCTTATGGTACATTCTCCATTGGAGAGAGCACAATGCCAGTTTTTGCTCTAAAATCGATTTTAAGTTTGTGTCCTCTTGCAGTGGGCTAGCAGCAGTGTGTATTACCTTTTAGGGCTGTGGTCTAGGTTGGTCAGTTCTGTACCGTACTTGAAAGGTGATGCACCTAGCTTACTTGATGAATTTGTGCCAAAGATAACCGAGGGTTTTATCACGTCAAGATTGGATTCTGCTCAGGTATGTTTTTAATCACACTGACTGTTCAAATAAAGTTTCTGAAATTACTGTCTTATCCGCTTCTCCTTGTCGCTCTCAGGCTGGGCTGCCCGATGATATTTCAGAGCATCCATTGGACAATGTTGACCTTCTTCAAGATCAGTTGGATTGCTTCCCCAATCTTTGTCGATTTCGAGTATGACCCTTGACAAATTTTCCTTTATACTTTCTCACTGTTGCCTTTTATTTTGTTATTATTTTTCCTACTCAATGTTGTATTTCATATTGACCTATGTATGCTTCTTATCTCAGTACGAAAGCAGTAGCATGTATCTTATAAATGTCATGGAGCCTATATTACAAATATATGTGGTAAGCTGAAGGTTCATTCCAGAAGGCTTTCTTTTTGTCGAATTCCTCATTAGCTGCTGAGATTTTATGTATTATGACAAATTTTTTTGGTCCTTTTCTAATAGGAAAAAGCGCAGCTCCAGACTGGTGATACCAGTGAACTTTCTGTGGTTGAAGCCAAGCTTGCTTGGATTGTACATATAATAGCGGTTATTGTGAAAATAAAACAGTGTGCTGGGTCCAGGTAACCATAGTAAATTAGCAACATATTATCTGATTTAAATTTCTGAGCCTCTTATTACAGCTTCAACTGACTCTTATGTCTGCCGTTCAGCGTTGAGTCACAAGAAGTGATTGATGCAGAACTTTCTGCTCGTGCTTTGAGATTAGTAAATGTTGCTGATAGTGGGTTGCACAGTCAGGTAAACCAGCAGAAAAATTAGGACTGTGATGTGGAATTTTAATCATTAAAGAAGATAAGCATCTGCTTTCTATAGCTTTTTCTTTTGTAGATTGCCTGGTTTCTACTTGTTTGAGCATCAACTTCATTATAGTTATTTTTTAATTGGCAATTTCTCTTTATTGTGTGTTTGCACGTTCAGACCAATTCTCTATTTTATTAATGGTATTATTATTAAGATACAGAAAGAAAAATAAAATGTGCTGGTCCGCTACAGCTTTCCTTTTGGTAAAAAAATTACTGGAAGATCTGTACCGAAAAACGTCGCTTAAAACCTCAAAATCTTCTGTTAAGGATTTAGTTTATTTAATTTGATTACTCGTCATAATAATTTGTAACATCTTTAGCGGAATGCTGACACATGATCAATATACTTTTCTGATTGACAGAGATACGGTGAAATAAGCAAACAAAGACTTGATCGTGCGATTCTCACATTTTTTCAGCATTTTAGGAAAAATTATGTGGGAGACCATGCTATGCATTCATCAAAGGTAATAATAGTTCTCTTCTCATTTATAAAGCTTCATTTAATGTTGCATCTTGACACTTGTTTGTTTTATTGCAGCAGTTATATGCCCGATTATCTGACCTTCTTGGACTCCATGACCATCTTCTATTGTTGGACTTTATTGTCCGAAAAATTGCTACCAACCTCAAGTGTTACACACAGGTGATATTTTTACTCTTGCATCCTCTTGCTGATCTTGTTTAAGGGAATTTGTATGGTATCTTATTTTGTTCTTAAATGCAGAGTGAGGAAGTTATTGGTCATACTTTAGGTCTATTCTTGGAGTTGGCATCTGGGTATGATATTGTGTTGTATCTTGTACATTAGAATTATTTTCATCTTCTAAAGCAAGCTTTATGCATTTGTTGTATCATTTTCTTTCCTTGCAGTTATATGACAGGAAAGCTACTACTCAAGTTGGATTCTGTCAAATTCATACTGTTACATCATCACGTAAGTGTAACCAATCTGTTTTTGTGTCAGTTTTATTGTGCATCTATTTTGGTGGAAATCTTTCTCATTCACCCCTATCCTCATTTATATATCCTTTTTCCTGGATTCCTGGATCTAGAAGGAGCATTTCCCATTTCTGGAGGAGTACAGATGCTCTCGAAGCAGAACAACGTTTTATTACACTATTGGCTGGTTAATCTTCATGGAGGACAGTACTGTTTTGTTTAAGCCGTCAATGGATCCTCTACTGCAAGTATAGCCCTCTCTCTCTCTCTGTGCGTCCGTGTGCTTAAAATTCTATCACTTTTTTTGGTTAAACACCCGCTGCTATTTGAATAATAACTTTGTTGTTATGAGCTTATTATTTATCTGAAAGACAGCAATGCTAGATCATTGGACCAAAGAAACAAGCTTTTATGGAACTTTGTCCTATAAATAACATGATGAAATAATTGCATGTTTGATTGAAAATAAAATTGAGAAGAGCAAGCCAAACTTGCAATACAATTAACAAAATGAAATGCTTGTGAAGTGATTTTAACCCTTTGGTGCTTTATCATAAATATCCATTGACTTCTTTTGCGGTAAATAATCTCTTTTTTGCTTGTATATGGGTTTACTATATGTATCCATACATAAGGAATTCAGAATCAGAAAACTTATTTTAATATAGTTCTTTGTTCGCTATGGTGAACTGGTGGGAATATAGAGGGCCTCAGCTGGGCATTCAGGTTGACGTAGTTAATGGCATTAATTCTGATACAAGACAGTTCTCTCCTTTGAAGTGTTTGCAAATGGCAGACTGGTTGGTTCTTTGGTATTGTTTAGTTTTATCCTGCTTTTTAGATAGGCCAAATGTTTCCTAACTTCCTGGTAGAATAAATTTGATGGATTCTGCTGTAGTGCTACATAGACAAAAAGGGAAATAATAAAAGGAGGATTTCTTGTTTGACAATCATTTAGACAACTACTATTGTAGGCATATGAAATTTTAATAGAGCTAATTTTCTTAATTGCCATAGTTTCCGTCATTAATGAGTTTTATCAAATTTTCTTGGGTTCCATTAAGGTTTTCATGACTTTGGAATCGACACCTGTGACATTGTTTCGAACTGATTCCGTGAAATATGCATTAATTGGGTTGATGAGAGATCTAAGAGGAACTGCAATGGCCACAAACAGGCAAGTGCATATTGTTTATGAGTTCTATTTGTCTAAGGCTTTTACTGTAGCTTGCATCATCCTTCTTTTCATTGTTTTTCAGTCGCAGAACTTATGGGCTTCTTTTTGATTGGATTTATCCTCATATGCCTATTCTTTTGAGGGGCATCTCACATTGGGCCGATACACCAGAGGTTATTTGACTAATCCTTGTATTTACTGGATATTTCACATTCCTTTTGTCTCCTGTATTTTCTTTTAATTTAGTCCTTGATAGTCTTCACTTCTGAATTCCTTTAAACAAGTTTGATAGTCATCTAGGTGAAATCACATTTTGCCACAATATACAAGATTGCTGAAATTTACACATCTATCAGAGAAGAATGTCCACTTGTTTACTATAGTGTGAAATAGTCAATACTGCCAGAATAATCTACTGCCAGTTCATATTTTGCTCAAAAGGTCTTGTTGCTCTTAGAGGAATTAACTGCCAAAGCATAGCTAAATCTGTACAAGACAATATCACCTCCCTTGCCTCTTGCTCACTAACATCCACTGCAATTACTATTTGTCAGATAAATTCTCAATCATTCGAGTTGATGACGGGGGAGAGAACTCAGACAAAAAAGAGAATAATTTAAAATTCTGGAGAGAAGTAGGGAGAATAACTGATTGCTTAAATTGTCTATGTTATTCACAAAAACTAGTTTATATTTATGGCAAAATTTCTAACAAAAAGGGAAAGTACACATGATAGTACGAAATATTTGTGTTACTGCAGTCAGGATCCTCCAGAAGAGGAAGGGTTAGGTTTTTTAGTTGATAACATTTCCGGCTGTAGAAGGGAAACAAAGATCTGCTAATGTCATTACCGAGGGTCACGCGCAAACAATTTTTGACTAATTAATTTTGGCAATTTAGTTGTACAGAAGATATATGGTCAATAAAACATAATTTTGGGTAATTGTACTTTTGGCAATTTAGAAAGCAACATTTTTTATACAATATTTTGTAGAAAAACACAAGATCCTTTCGAGATAGTTGCTTATATTACTTTTTCTTGATCATCCTATCTTCTGCGTGATTTTTTTCATATTAGCTTCATCTCCACCTTATAATTATAGGATGTTTGCTTCATTTCTTCAAACTTTTTCCTTCATTTTGTAACTTGACCAAACTCTATCGCAAAATTTTCAGAACCCCTAAATGTTGTTGATCAGGGCACAGCTTTGGCAAAAACTTTTATAGTAGATTTTGCTACCAATTGAAGCAATAGCAGCTTAGCCCCTGTTTGATGGCCATTATTCTTTGGAGAATGTGTGGTTAAAAAGTAGGAAAAAGTTTTGGTTTACTTGCATAATATTTTATTGTGTGAATATGTAGTAAAAAAAAAAAGAGTTTTCAAATATTGGTTGTCGAACAGGGGCTTAATTTATGATGATGTATAGAAATGTTTTTATTTTATTTTTCTTGTATATGTAAGGTAGCAACTGATTTTTGTAGGTGACGACACCATTGCTGAAACTTATGGCTGAGTTCGTGCTGAACAAATCTCAGCGTCTAACTTTTGATACTTCGTCTCCAAACGGCATACTTCTTTTCAGAGAAGTTAGCAAACTAATTGTTGCATATGGATCAAAAATATTGACTCTTCCAAATGTTACTGATATCTATTCCTTCAAATACAAGGGAATATGGATTTCCTTGACTATGCTTTCTAGAGGTAAATATCATTGGCACTATGTTTTGAGTATCCACACCAAGCAGTACTCTAATATAATATAATCTTTATCATTGCACGCCTCTTTGTTGGTTGCCCTTTGGAGATAATTTTGCGTTTTAACAAATTACTTTTTTTTTATTTTTGATGTGGTAAAGCCCATTGTGCAAGAAGTAAGGGAAAATACTGATGCCCTTGTAATTGTATTTTCATGGAAGTTTCAGTTGTCACACATCTATCTTTTGGTTGCCCTATTTTTTTGGACTTTTATCGGCATTACTTCATAATTTAGTGTCCATATTTCATTTTGAAATTTTATATGAACTAACATTTAGTTCAGTAATGAAA
Organism: Fraxinus cuspidata; assembly: GCA_903798385.1. Taxonomy (NCBI): domain Eukaryota; kingdom Viridiplantae; phylum Streptophyta; class Magnoliopsida; order Lamiales; family Oleaceae; genus Fraxinus; species Fraxinus cuspidata. The sequence goes on from CAIGRP010003740.1 coordinate 14,326, forward strand.
TCATCTTCTTATCTTATGTCGAACTCTCTGCATGAAATTGAGAGGGGGGGGGGGGGGGGGGGGNTGAAACCAAAGAGTTACTATACAACCCAAAATATTTGCTGTGCATCACAAATTTGTAAACCGCCTTGGTAACTGTTGTAAGCATTGCTTGTTCTTGTTGGTTTGCTTGAAACTTATGAGGAACTATAGAAAGAAATAGATGATGAAGGCAATTGTGTTTGTATCTATGACAAGGAAAATGAAGGTGATGTTAGTTTGAAGCTTGACTTGGTTGGCTAATTGGCGGTAATGAGGGTGAGGAAAGAGGATATGGGAAGTGAAGAATTGGGTTTGTGCTAGGGGGGCAGAGTGAAGGCTACAAAACATACTTAGTGGAGACAGATGTTTTGGCCTAGAGGAAAGATAGACGGGTTTAGGGTATTAAAGGGAAATTCAAGGGTGGTGATTCGCCTCTAAGCGGGTTGGTTTAGAGGATTTGTGAGGTGATAAGTATCAGTTAAAGCCTTAGCCCATTGGATCCATTCTGGAAGAGGAATAGCTCATGAGCATCTTGACTTGTTAGTTATTGAACAACTTCCATACATCAGGTGAAGTTGCAACAATTAAGTGTCAGAATATCATAAAAAAATTATTTAAACATGTATGATATTATAATTGATTGTGTCCCCTAGTTCATCTTTCGAGATTGTCTAAGAGTTGCATGAAGCAGTTTTTTAGTTTTGTTTCAGTCCAGTACTCGAGATATATCTTGGATCCATAGTTTAATTTGATATTTGGATGAGTACAACCTTTTAACTGTTGCAGTGCTGTTCTGCTGTCATGGTTAAAGACGCTATCTAACTATATTATTATTTTCTGACTTTTAAAGTCTTTCCTCCCAATGACAGCTCTTGCTGGAAACTATGTGAACTTTGGCGTGTTTGAACTTTATGGGGATAGAGCACTCTCTGATGCACTCAATATTGCACTGAAGATGACGCTGGCAATTCCGATGGCTGATATCTTGGCATACAGGAAGGTCTGTAAATACTTCTTATGCACTCTAGAAGTGTTAGTGGCATTTGATTAAAAATTTGTAGCCTTACCAACTTCTTTAGCTTCTACAGTATGTATTTGCCTTTCTACAAACTTATGTACTGATCTACAAGTATGATAATAGAGACGGCATTGTGGGGATTGGAATTTGGAAGATTATTTTTTGAGGGGTCATGTGTGTGCGTCTTGGTCTTTATCTGTGCCTTGTTCAAATTATAGGCCAATTTGTCTCTTGGATCTACTGCAAGATTTGAAGAATTGAAGCATGTTTGTGACCAATTTTCCCATAAAAATATGTACTTAATGTTTGGGAAGATAACATGGACACAAGTTTCAATACTCAAACCGTAGAGAAGTGAAATTTTTTATTTCTTTAAGATTCCAGAACATAGAGAAATGATGTACTAAGCACTAATGTTTAACTTATGCTAAGCACCAGTGGCATGGCTTACCATAAGTTAAGCACTGTGCTTAGTAAATGATTTCTCCTGAAAAAAATTCTAATTATCTATAATATTGTAATTGAGAAAGTGCTGTCTTTACCAGAGTCAAATTAGATATGGAAATTGATAAGCTCATAAAGGGTCTGTTACTATTATGTGCTGAAGAGAGGGATGGAAGAGTAATTTTCTCCCCTGGCTACTTAATATATTTGCTGATCCTTATTTACAGGATAACTTTTTTATTTTCTAGAATGAGCATATATAATTAAATTTTTTGGTTTAGTGGCGCATTTTGTGGCCAATTGATCTCGCCTCAAGAATCTCTGTGCTGTTTGGACCAGTGGTGAAATGTTTTTTACATTTCAAAATTATACATTGCAATCTATCGTTATATATTTTGTCCACTAATGATGCTTATGATTGTTGAAGATGATGTTTCCAAACTATCTTGTCTTCTGGTGCAGTTAACAAGAGCATACTTTGCATTTTTGGAGGTTATATTCAACAGCCATAATGTGTTTGTGCTCAATCTTGAGACAAACACCTTCATCCGTATAGTTGGTTCGCTTGAATCAGGTCTTAAAGCTCTTGATACTAGTATATCCTCACAGGTATATTATGATGAATCTGTCCCGGATGGTAGTTTTTCAACTATTTCTGCATATATTTTACTTTCTGCCACTGCACATCCTCTGTTAAGTCCAATGTCATGGACTGTGATTCCATTTTATTTCAGCTGCTATTTCCGTGTCTGTCCTGTATATACGTGCTTCATGCACATATGGTTGAATTGCATCACGAGGACTAGGACATGATTGTTTGCTGGTCTATTAGTTCAACTATTTTTTCAATTAACCTTGGCATTAGGCACTGGGATTCTTCTGAATTAAACCTTAACTAAGAACCTTGTAATGTTGAGGAAACAGGATATTTTTGCATACTTTAGAAGAGGAATTTAAAGCACGGGGACAATTTCTTAGTTAGGAAATAGTGTACCGTAAGAGAAGCCTGCCTTGTGAAATTGCCCATCTTGCAGTTTCTCTTTTTGTGGCGCAAAAATGTTTTTTTTTTCTTCCTAAGATTTACAAGCTAAGATTGTGATCCCTTTAATGTATTAACTGAAAAGATAGCTACAATTCTATTATGTGTCTGATAAGTAAACTTTGAACTATCCTGTGTTTCTATCATTTCACAAATTACTAAGGGTGTATAGGCTTGGTTGAGTCCATAGAAAAATTTACCTACTATTTAAGCGCTTCGACGATGGTATCAAAGATTTAAAGGTCAGTTTCTCGTGCTTGATGCACTGGTAAAAGTAAGTTTTCTTTTATTACTAATACAGCTGTGTATGTTGCTTAGTTTGATGTCTTAGAGCTGCTACAGATTACTGCCTCTAAATAGAGTAGTAAATGTTTTACAGCATTGTATCCTTTTCATTTTCATTATGCAGCTGCATGGATTTCATTTGAATGGTTAAATTTTCAGGCAGTTCTTTGGTTAATGTGTTGATTATAGTTTACGTAGATGCTTTTCTTCTTGCTACACCTTAGAATTATTGTCTCACGGTCATACTTACAAAGTCCAACTTTCTCATTGTGTGTCAGTGTGCATCTGCAATCGATAACTTGGCTGCTTTCTATTTCAACAACATAACCATGGGGGAGGCGCCTACTTCACCAGCTGCAATTAATCTTGCCAGGAACCTTGCAGAATGCCCCAGATTGCTTCCAGAAGTAAGTGATGGATTCTTCAAGACAAGGTTTTTCTTGTGCGGCAGTTCTCTTGTTGTCCAAAGACTACCCTCATTTTTCACTGTGGCAACCAGTACATTTGCTTTAAAAGTTATTTCCCCTAGTTACTAATTTCCTATTATCATCTGGATTATTTTACAGTAAATTTGGGGGTAGAAAGTACTTGCTGAATTCTTTTTCTAGGCTGGTGTCAAATTGTTTATATTGGTTTCCATCAATGTGGAATTACAAGCTGAGTTTTTTTGTTGGATGGTGCCTCTATCACTTACCTGAAATTGGCTTTGACACATTAATTAAATGATTATATAATACGTGTCATCATGCAAGGACGAACATACTACCCTACTTCTGGCAAATATTGATTGTTAACTCTGTGGCGTGACACTGCAAATTGTTGATGATCTGTACATGCACTTAAATACAGTTTCTAATAGAAATATTAAAAAAATCAAATGTCAAGTTTTTGCAAGGTAAATCATATGCCGTTATTGCACATATCATTAAACTCTATTCCACTTGATCAAAAGTAAACAAGGGCATCATGTTAAAGATGCTCCATGCATGACTACTCGTACCAGATTGAAGCACTGAGCAACCTGTCTGATAATTCGTGGACTTCCATATGTGCTTATAGCTCGATTAACTTGTATTCTCTCTGTTCCATAAATGTTGTTGGGATTGACTTTTTCCAACAAAATCAGGAAATCAGGAAATCAAAAAATTGTTTTCTTTTTCTTAAGGGGCAGAGTAGAAAAAAAAAATTAAGTTATTTGACTATAGTATAAGACAAGTATTTTGGACTGGTAGCAGTCTTAAACTAGACATCCTCTGTGGACAGAAAGAATACAAACATTTGCATGAATACGGGCAGTTAAGCTTGCATTTGGACCCATTACCTGCCAAGTGGGTAACTATGTTTGTAGTGTAAGATTGCTTATGGTTTCTTATTCTGATGAGTAATATCTCAATGTTAAATATTGTTTTGAAAATGTTAATCCTTGCTTTCCATGTAATGGCACATTCAAATAAACTTGTCTTTGTGCTTTTATATGTTAATCTAGTTTTTAGCTTCCTTTTTCAGATATTAAAAACTCTCTTTGAGATTGTTTTATATTCGGACTGTGGCAACCAATGGAGTCTTAGTAGGCCAATGTTGAGCTTGATACTCATAAGTGAGCAGGTGATTATGGTTGACTATTCCTCTCTCTCTCTCTCTCCCCCCCCTTCTGTAGCGTGTTTTCTATGGAAATAACTTTTAATTATCGTTAGACATCTATAACACAGTTTTTAATTGGGTGTGCTGACACAAGAATACTAAGATGGATACTTGATAAAACAGGAAGAGATAGTGAGAAATGAGCTGTCCGTTTTAGTTTCTGTTAAGAATTTCTTCTTATTTGCTTTGAATTAACCATACTTGGCAATGGATCTAAAGGACAATGATATGTGTGCAGATGTTCACGGACTTGAAAGCTCAAATTTTGGCTTCACAGGTATATCTCTATGCTATATTACCACCGTGACAATATTGGCAATTGCAATCTATTAATTAGTGGCCACGATTGCAGAGCATTGATTAGTTTCTATTTGTCATTGTTTGGCTGTTACAGTTCTTGATGTAGATTGTCAATCTGAATTTGTCCTTATCTCTAAAAATGGTTGCCAAAAATTACAAAATTCCTAGCCAACTGAAGTTTCTGTAAAGATGATGATTTTCTATTGAAACTAGTTTTGCAATAGTAGTTCTGTTATTTCAATGTTAATCTAAGGAGAAATAGAAGAAGAATAAACCAATTGCTGAAGTATTATACCACAATATCTGCCAACTAATGAATATCCTTGCTCAGCTGCTAATTTGCTTTCTGCTGAACAACTTAAAGGGCTGGGTTGTAAAATCGTGCATCTAATGCAGAAAGTATAATTATTGTTGCTGGAAAGAGTAATATTTGCTGAAGCTTTTGGGAAGTCCTTGTATCTGTTGCGCTTGTGTTCACTTGTTATCTGCATCCTTCTGTTTTCAGCATGTATAATGCATGGGCTGTTATCCATACTCCTTGGTGCATTCTTCATTCGTGAAGTGATGTTGTGAAATAGTAACACGTGAAACTGTAGTTATTCAGCCTATGCCCCTAGATGTTTCCAAATTGATAACATTTTCTGTCATTTTGCAGCCGGCTGATCAACATCAGCGCCTTTCTCTGTGTTTTGACAAATTGATGGCCGACATTACTCGAAGCTTGGATTCAAAGAACAGGGACAAGTTTACCCAAAATCTCACCATATTTAGGCATGACTTCCGTGTGAAGTAGTTGGTGCATCCCTTCTGTGACCCTGCGTTAGTATGAGGCAAACTTGATCTATATTGTGGATGGATTCGCTGAACTTTACCTCTCTGGAATCGAGCATATATTTTTGTGGTGGTTGAATGGCTCTTCTGCATGTTGAGACCTTCTATTTACAAGTAAATCGGTCCCAGAGAAATGAGTTGAATCCATGGTATTGTACATTCGTTTTTGAATTGGTGGCAACTTGTGACATAGACTAATAGCATCAGAATAGGATTTTTCAGGCTTATGGCAGGCAGGTGAAATTGGGTTTTTGGTTTGATGGCTGATGTATTTTTGGAAGTATCATCAGTTTGAAGGGGGGTTTGTGCATTCATCTTATTCTTTTAGTTGTGGATGATAGAAAAAGAAAATTAAGACATTTTGTACAAAATATTACTCTATATTCATGGTTTTTAGTCGTGGAACTTAAATTCAGATTATGTAATAGAAAAAATGAGGGTTAGTTTTACCCATCAAAAAAAAAAATAAATAAATAAATAAAAATAAAAATATGGAGGGTTAGTTTGATAGTTTCAAGTTATGTTGCCATTTTATTTGGGTTTGCATAACGTCTTGACAATAATGTATTAGTGTGAAATAATGTAATGTGCTTGAAAGTGTTTTCTCAACTTTTCATTGCTATTGTTATTGCCATTTTATAGAAAAATAATTAAGATTGCGATGGAATGCTACTATTTTTCAAAATTGAAATTCGTGATTCAGTTCGAATTCAGTGATCACCTATTTTTCATCAATCGCTATTACTTTTTACAACTTTTCGAACTAGCTATTTAAATTTGATGAACCAAAAATTAACATTTAAAAGTATCACGTGTAATTATCCCCATGTCATTTCTTATAAATTTTTAACGGTTGATAACAAAATTACGGACGTTTTAAAGTTTAATGATCAATTAAAATCACTTTTGAAATGATTAGAATATTAAAAAAAAAAAAAATCACCTTTGATTTTGATAATTTTATTTTCTTTTTTTTGTGATCAAATTCTTGACTTGGCTACCTAAATCGAGAGGGTATAGAATTCTTAATTAGGACCATGCCTCTCGATTTGAATTCAAGTCAAGAATTTGAATGTTAAATTCATACATGGATATTTGGATTTTAGTTTTTGGCCTTGTCACTAGAGTTCAGTGGCTAGTTGAAACCGTTGTGGAAAGTACACTGATCAATGATATATTATAACCTAATAATTTCTCTCTTACATTTTATTTAAAGTGTTTGAATTACTTTAATTAGAAGAGATATTAATAATGTATTGATATATTGTATATGTTATTTTAATACAACATAATCTTTTCGACAAGAGTAAAACTCATTTTTTTACTTTGAAATAATCAATGCAGTTTTTATTATTTCAATATTTTTTTGCAACTTATATTGAATACATGATTGTTAATTTAAATTGATTATAGTGCACTTCAATAATTCGGACACATAAAATATAAGAGAGTAAAGATTTTGAATTAATTATGTCATTGATCATTATACTTTTCTCAATATCTTCCATCGATCGTTATTACTTTTACAACTTTTCTAATTAGCTATTTAACGTTGATGAACCTAAAATTAACATTTAAAAAGAACCACGGGTAAATATTCCCACGTCATTTCGTATAAATTTTCAACGGTCGATAACAAAATTACAGATATAATTCAGTTATGTTATAAACGTTTTAAAGTTTAATGATCAATTAAAAACATTTTGAGAGAGAGAATGGTCAGTGGTGCACTCAACCCCAAGATTGCGACTTATAATTCCTCTTACATTTTTATTTTGAAATGAATTGATTCAGCTTAGAAGCACGAAAATAGTTTCTACAATTTTTTGAGTGCTTGATTAGTTATTTATTTATTTATTATTATTATTATTATTATTATTTTTTTTTTTTAAGATTGACATTGTTGAAGGTCTAGTGTAAAATAAATGACTCAATTGTGATAATTTGAGTTGACTCGTTTTGAAAGTGGATTGTCGAAAATTACTCGTAAAAACTCCACAAAGTGGATTTCAAGATAAAAAAGAATGAATTTACCAACTAGCTTTTGCTGGTTAAAAATGAAAAAATCCACCAAATATTGAGCAGCTTATACCACCAGATTGCTGCCAAAACTGAAAACCCAATGAAAAATATAATGAACAGGTGAGGAAAGCAATAATTAGTTTGGATGTATTAAGAATAAGTTTAATACTTATTTTGCCAACCATGATTTCAAAAAAAAAAAAAAAAGAAGAAGAAGAAAATCTTTTCATTTTATATATACAATTTACAACATTAAATTAGAAAAGTAAATGGCAATAAAATCCAACCTTTTCATTACAGAACCAACACACTCAAAAAGAAAATAAACCACTGTGTTGAAAGCTTGAATACAAATTAGGATGGACATGCTAGGCACAGAAAAATGAGTACCTTTTCCCCTTGCCAAAAGAACCCTTTATCTCTTGAAGAAGATTTTGCCAGACTGTGCAATTGAAGCAAACGCTTTTCAAGCTTCATTCATTTATTTTGATTCCTCTTCTGATTCATGGGAGTCAATTATACTATTCTCAGACTCCATTTCTGTTGGAAATAAGTCTCGAATAAAGTTCGTGTTGTCTCCACCTATGCAGCTCAAATCATGAACTACCTGTGTAGCCCGAGTATGTCCAGAGTACTTGTATATTAGTTTTGATCAATATAAATTCATTTTAAAGGTCAAACTCGCAGTATACCAGCAAGTTCTATCAATATGTACAGGAACATGTTCCATTTGATGCTTATAATGATGGAAATGTTAATTTGAGTATTGAATGATAAGTCAAGTTTTTTTTTTTTGTTCATAAGAAATCACAACGATTCTGTAGTCATATCAATCCTTGAGTCTAAAGGTTTACTGGGAATATTTGTAGAATTACCATCACCCTCTCTCGACTTTCTACCAAGATTTTTCGTGTACTAGAACATTTGCTATTCTTATAGGAACTTTCTTACAAGAAAACAATGGTATCGCAAATTATAGCCCCTATGGGATGTAACATATTTGTTTTCTAAGAATCCCCAATTGTCACGAGGCAATGTATTCTACAGCTATATTTCTACCATGTATGTTGTTTTCACAAGTTTCATTCTTCTTCACCTTAATAATAAATGAACTACAAATTTTGTAACTGTTGCTACATGTATGCATAGACCTGTATTTCATGAAAAAACACAAAGTTTAACAATCACTTCACCATGTTTTCGATAATTATCAGAAAAATCTAGCTCACTGAGGCTTCAATTGTATTGCGATCAACTTTGTAAGCCAACTTGTATATTGTGATTTACTTAGAAGCTAAATTTTTGCATTAGATAGTTGCAACTCCAGAAAAAAGAGCCAAATTTTTCTTACATTGAATCTCATATGTGCATAGATATAGGCAGCATATAGATTTTTGTGGATTCATCTGGTTCTTTTGAATCTGACTCGTTTGAATTAACATACATGATGATGGAGTTAGTGGACAAAACATGAAGGGATTGAAGGGCGAGATGGGTTAACAAGTGACAAGGTGGAACTGAGGTAAGTACTAGTAGAGGAAATTTAACCCCAAATTCTCCTCCTTATCAAGAAATTGGGAGGGGTAGATAAAATTGAGACCATTTTTAGAACCTTCATTTTAGAAGGAAAAACAAAAAAAAAGGTAAAAGAAATGAGAACATAGCTGATTTTCAGAACTTCAGATAAAACTATGACTTTTACTTGCTCCAATATTTTCTCGTTTTCCCAAGAAAAAATACAAGGAGAGACTATCTTTTCTGCTTTTATTTTTCAATCATTGATCCAAACATTAACAAAGGTGCAATCCAAGTTGTCGATGTTAAACATCAATGTTATTAATCCTAGTCAGGTAATCAGAATTGATTTGACTGTAATCATCATCAACAATTTTTGCTGAATATCTAACTCCTATAAATCTTTAGCATATATACAATTCAAGAATCAGTGAGAACAGAGTGGCATTGAATAGAAAATGATCATGTAAAGTAATTTAGCATGGATATGGACCAGAAAGTACTTCTAACTTTCAAGAAGACTCATAAACTCTAACTCCCACGACCTTTATCAATTTTATTCGAGTATAATTGTTTTTTGATAAAGAACTATAGTTCTGATGGAATGAGAATAAACGGTTTGTCTTCCAATGAGCAGTATGTTACCTCACATTGATTAAGTCAATGGAGTCATCAAATGCAATAGTTAAAAGGCGCATTATATTTTACGAAATCATAAAATTTAAAAACTGGAGCAGCACTTGATCTTCAGAATCACTTATATATTGGTGCCTTGATGAAATAGTTATGACATTCCAGTCGAAATGTTTCAAAATTGTTTAACATACCTGTTCCATTGTGCACCTTACATTAGGATCCTTTTTTAGACAAGATTCAGCGACTCGTACCATCCAGAGTAGTTGGTGGACATCATGGGAGTCTGCAATTCTTTTATCAATGAGGTCTGGATAGTTTTTCGTTTCCAGAAGTGGTTTTGCCTGTCAGAATTAGAATCTGAAGTGAGAATTTTAAAAGGTTATGCAGAGATTAAGAAAGATTTCATCACAGCAGAGATACAGTGCACTCAACTAATCACTAGCTTATAAGAATTGATCCAACATTTCTATAAAATAACAAGAAAAAAAAATAATGCCATGTGAAAGATGTACCCATCCAACAAGACTTTTCCCTTCTGGAATCTTATCTGTTGTCCTTAGTCCAGTTATAAGCTGCAACATAACCATTCCAAATGAATAGACATCTGTCTTTGTTGACATTTTCCCATGTTCTGCATATTCTGGTGCCATGTACCCAAGAGTGCCAACCATTCCACTATCTGAGGTAACTGAATCATCTTGTTGTGCCTTTGCAAGACCAAAATCTCCCAGCTGTTAAAAAAAAATTCACTACTTGGGTGAAAAGGATTGTTTTTTAATAGTGAGAATAAAACTAATCGACATTATCACGGCATGGTTAACACACAATTTATGCATCCTGTTCCGAATTATAGATGCTTATTACGGTAACATTTCTACACCTTGAATCTCTTACTCTGGAATACATTACCCCAAAGGTGTTATTGGAATTTTAGCACAATGGGGTTATATCTCAGAGCAAACCACCAGGAATTTCAATTCATGTTACTAGAATGGAACCATCAGACTTGACAAGCCCTTGAATTGATTGATATGTAAACTTTTACTAAAATCCTAATCTTACCCGTGACTCATGGTCATGTGTAATGAGAATATTGCTTGGTCTCATATCTCTGTGGACGATGTTGTGGGCATGCAGATATGCTAAGCCTTTGGCAGCTCCCAGTGCTATTTTTATTCTCTTTTCCCAGTTGAGAGGCATCTTACTGTCACCTGTACATTGGATAAATGTAATCCTCAGTTCTGATTTTCTGTTTCAACTAAGAGCATTTTTCCAGGACACTATTGCACCGTATCATCAAAAATCTATTGTGTGCAAAAATAAATGTTCACCCAACCACATACAGTAATATTTTTGTACAAAGAGGCCATCCTTTTTTATCATTAAGGGGATAAAAAGAGAACAGATGCAGTAGCAGCTCAAAGACTTTTTACCTGACAAATGTTCTTCAAGTGAGCCATTGCAGACATATTCATAAACAAGTAACCTCTGGCTTCCTTTTGAACAAGAGCCCAATAGCATGACTAAATTTTGATGTCTAGCTTGGCTAAGTACACGAACTTCAGATTTGAATTCTTTCTCTCCCTGAAGACTGGCAGCTTTGTGTTGCTTAACAGCTATTTTTAGTCCATTTTCCAACTCTCCTTGAAACACAAAACCAAATCCACCTTCTGATAAGAAATTTTCATCTGAGAACCCTCCTGTAGCTTCATAAAGCTCTTCACAAGTGAAGTCCCTTTGCATACCAAGCTTAGGTCGCTTGTTTCCGCAAACTGAACAAATAGTTTCAAATTCCTCTTCTTTTTGTGTCTTAGTTTCATTACCTTCCCCATCGTTCTGTTTCTTTTGCTCTCGTTTACTATATTTTGTACTCCGAACTTCATTTTGGCCCTTAATTGGATATTTGAGAGTACGATGATTAGAGTTTTCTTCAGATACTTGTTTGGTTGTCATAATGTTCTCTATCTCCTGATTATCCACTGCATACTGTCCTGTCTCTATAATACCAGCAGTCGAGGCTAATACTTTGGAATTAACCCGAAAGGGCCTACCACATCTGTTATGAGCTTGCTCTTTACATGAGCTGGCCTTTTGAGTTGCTGGAGATTCTGCAATACCATGTATTAATACGCGGATGTAAATTGTTATAATTTTCTCTCCTTTTCCTTCGACTGGGAAAGGGATCGTGGAGGAGAAGGCATACCATATTTCAGTTAAAAAATCTCAGCAATGTCCAAAAACAAAGAAAAAACAGAAATATTCGAACAAATGTAGTTATATGCACTGTTCCAGCTTATTCCTACATTCTGATCATGACAAAATAGTGATATCAAACCTTCATTGAGAAATTTTAGTCTGACCATAAAAAATAATTCCTGAATCTTACTTATAGCAAATAAAACAGGGAAAAAAAAAATTCTATTTTATCCAAGGCATCTGAAGGTGAAGTTATGCATAAAAATCTAGCAGAATGCGCGGAACTGATTGAAGGTTACAGAGATGCATAGTAATAATGCAATCTTCATCAGAAGACTGCATACTATGCCGACTCAATCCATTGAAGACTAGTGATAAAATGAAGTTACTTACTCTGCTGCGAACGAGAATGTTTTTCCCTCGAGTATGATGGTATATTTTCATCGCATGTTCCATGTTCTCGAATTGGACCTCTGGGCATACTCTGTTGTGAAGGAGAAAGTTCTTCCAACGAGTATGTTGGTATCATTTCGTCATATGAAACATGTTTTCGAATTGGACCTCTGACTACTACAACGGTGTTGTTACTCTTCATACTCGATATGCCACACGAGAGCCTGTCCATAAAGTATTGCTTGTCTTTCTTCAACTCCCTGCAATGTAAGAAAAATCTTTGGAGGTGAAATCTTATACCCTTATTTCCTCACAAGAAAAGAAAAGGAACTCTCTTGCAGTATATTTAATCTATGTTGGGTTTTGATACCCAATAAATTTCGGGCAATGATGTTTAGAACATTTTAGTTTTGGATTATACTTCATAGGTCTCCGTCGATGAGTGAAGTGAAATATCGACACCACAATCGAACAAACCAATCATACAACATATTTGGGTCATTTGAAGTAATCTAATTAAATTAGTGTTACTCATGGCCCGACCCATTATCTTGGATGGCTTCTCGGTTGATAATCCACTTATATTAAATATTGGGCCTCTATTTCCTATTATCCTAAAAGCCCACACTTGGTATCTCATTATATAGGCTGCCCGTTACTGTTGCTTGGAGTGTGATATTGATTTCATTAGCCTCTTTGTCTTGAGAGAAAAATGGCGGTTTTGGCTTTGCGCTTCCTACCTAGCTTTGTGCTTTGCTTCTTCTCATTTCCTTAGCTTTTGTGGCTAATCTCGAGGTTAAAATAAATCTTCTCACCTTGCCCTTTATGGGTAACTAGAGAGCAACCGGTTTTGGGGGTTTGGTTCTTGATTTTGGCTTGTGATTGTGGTGGTCGATTGTTGAAAAACTGAGCCCTGAAATAAGAAGATTGGTGTTACTGCTTCTACAATTGGTATTAGAGCATTCGTTGGTGATGATTTTCTTCCAAAACAAATCCAAAAATTGGCAGATAAAGCTGTTGAAAAACTGCCCAGATTTTTCAACAAGAACCAGAACCTGCAACTGAGTTTTTCTGCCAATCAAGTAGGCTTTTGGTGAAACGGAGACCGGATTTGGGATGTGCAGGTGCAGGAGGTCCGGTACGTGAGGTCGACGATGCCGACGACGACTGCGCGTGGGGATTCCATCGAGGCGCATGGTGGGGCGCGGGGGTCCTCCGGTGAAACTTTCTTCAGACAGAAGTGTTTCAGGGTATACAGTGAAATCTGGACAATTTTGCCCATGCATTCGTAATTCAATTTTTTGCTCACAACTGCAATACATTTACTGAATTACATTAAGCCATAAATTACGGCCCTAAAGCAGTAAATTCGCATCTCTCGTAATTTATGAACTTAAATAGGTCCGCTTTGGTAAATTGGCTTATCTCGTTTAAATTTTTAGCATTAGCGCATCATCGTATGTGGTGACATTATTGTTGGGGTTACCGTGAAGGGATAACCATTGTCCGTGTTAGAAATTTAGGAATTATTTACCGTATTTGAAGTGTTGAATTTTGAATGCAAGTTGGTAATTGTTTTTGGGCACTTTAACTATTGTTTAGTATCTGTGTGAGATTGTATTCCGTGAAAATTTGAATTTTGTTTATATACCTTCGTATTTCATTGGCTATTCCGTTAGAACACGTAGACTTGACCAGTTTGAACATTCCCTTGATCTGAGATTTTGAATCTCACGAAACCCTGAGAATTTAGAACGATGTATGTTGTTATCTTGGGATTACTTTGTGTGATCTATTTGTTTATTTTTTGGTTGTTCTGTTTTTTCAAAATGTTTTCACATTTTGAAATTGAAATTTTCAATGGGAAAGTGGATTTTTCAATTTAGCAACAAAAGATGAAGGGGATTTTGGTTCAACAAAAAGTTTCAAAAGCTATAGATGACAAATTTTCTGCAAATTTAACAGAAGCACAAAAAGAAGAATATAATGAACTTACATATACTTCAATTATTTACCGTTTTGAGAAAAGTTGGAAACTTGATTCCACTAAAGAACTTTGGCCAAAGTTGGAGGATTTATATTTTCTTAAGTATACTCCTAATAAGTTGTACTTGTTTGAAAGATTTTTCAGTTTTAAAATAGATCCTTCAAATGATCTTGATGACAATTTGGATATTTTTAACAAGTTGGTTCAAGACATTGTTAATTATGATGAGAAAGTGTCTAATAAATATAAGGCCATTGTTTTGCTGAATTCCATGCCTGATTCATATAGAGAGGTTAAGAATGCAATTAAGTATGGTAGGGACACCTTAACCCCCGGGATTGTCATTGATTTCCTTAGGAGTAAGGAGATGGAGATTAAGGTT
>CAIGRP010003744.1:0-17567 GCA_903798385.1 Fraxinus cuspidata
CATCTTATAGCATACGTGAGAGCAGAGATTGCCGTTGTTATATGAAGGTTGGGTATCTGCAGCCTTTCCTTGTTAAACCTTGTCATGAACTTACGTAGGGATTCATTCGGTCCTTGCCTGAGCTGCATGAGGGATGCTACTGTCTTCTTGATGCGTTTACTACTGGCAAAGAATGCAGAAAACTGGTCGACGAGGTCAGAGAATGAGGCAATGGAATTAAGCTCTAAGGTAGAGAACCAATCACTGGCAGCATTGGTCAAAGTTTGTGAAAAATCTTTACACATCACGGGATTCGGTGACACCTGTAAGTTCATAACATCCGTATACACATTGAGATGGTTAATAGGGTCAGTTTTTCCATCATACTTCTTCATGCGGGGAGTTTAAACCTGTCTGGAAGCGGATGTGAGAGTACTTCCGGTGTGAAATGGGTGTTAAGGGTAAATCTTGTCATCCCTTAGGTATTCTTTTGCAATCCAGCAATGATTCCATCCTGTATGATCTTGGCTAGTTAGCTTGAGTCCATGGTGACCAACGCCCGAGGCCCCATATCTACCATTATCATGAACTTCACGAACATCCCGATCTCGGGCATCGGTTATAAACCCTCCTGGTTAATCCTTTTATCAGTGCCGGCGGAGGATCCTACACCGGATGGGCATTCCTTTAGTTTACTAATTGAGTTAACGCTGCAACTTGTAGACGAAGTTCTTTGAAGGCACTCGGATTAACCACTAGTGGTTAGGCTGTAGGCACTGCAGATCATTCTTCTTGATAAGCTTGGGGCTCCGCAACAGGTGGTGGGTCTGGTGCGGATGTGCTCATTGGAGGAAGACATGAACGTGTGTTGACCATGGCTTTTGGTAGCGTTTCCCACATACGGGGCCAATGATGCTACCAAAAATCGTATTTGCTGATTTTCGAGCTTAACGACTGAGAATGAGCACGAATGAGATCTTTTGATACCTGAAACAAAGGCGTCGAGGTGTGTCCTCGTCGCCCTTCCGATGTTTAAGTCAAAGAGAGAATTTGAGAAAAGATATGTGCTGAAAGATTATATAAAAATGTACCTTAATAATGAATTTGAATGATTTATTTATAGAGGTGGTAGTGCATTACTAGTAGGATTACAATGTCGAAATCCCTAGGAGTTCTACCATAATTGGAAGTTGTAATTTAATTGGTTTTGTATCATCCACGTGTTTGGATAAGGTTGGGACACCGATGGTAGAATCCTTTTAAGATGAGGTAACATATTAACATCATGACTCTCTTTCTCTTGGGTTTGAAGAGTCCTAATGAGTCAAGGGCTGCATGGTATGAGGTTTAATCATGACCTCGAGGAAGGCATAGTGCACTTTCCCGATGAGACATGCCCG
Source organism: Fraxinus cuspidata (assembly GCA_903798385.1). NCBI lineage: Eukaryota > Viridiplantae > Streptophyta > Magnoliopsida > Lamiales > Oleaceae > Fraxinus > Fraxinus cuspidata. Next base: position 1,380 of record CAIGRP010003744.1, read on the forward strand.
AGGAGGTCACGAGGTGTTTGAAGCCAAATTGGAAAGGTCATCCTCAGCTACAGTGCAGCTCCATCAACATTCTTCCTCATCCGCAGCTATTCCATGAGGTGAAGTTTTTGTAGAGACACAACAAATAAATAAAGATTCGAGCTCAATTTGCCCTTTCTGCTGCAATAATGAAAAAGATTTACTCATATCTTCATAAAATGTGAACATATTGAATTCATATGGCGTCAGGTATTTTTATGTGTACATATCCAACCCTACTCGTGAATCCGAATTTGTTGCTACTTGTGTTAAGCATCTTGTCCAGGCCTAACATCAAAAAAAGGTGCGTCTTTCTCTGGAGTTTATGGATGATCGCAACAACATTATCCATGAAAATAAGAGATGATGACTTGATGATTTATGTTGAGATCAGAACCATCTGGCAGAATTCCATAAATAACAGATCTTTCTCCTTGCTGGAGTGGGAAAGTCAGCAGCTCCGGCTAATTCAAAGTGGGGTCTTCCACGAACGGGTAGCTATGGGGGAAGAATGGATACGAGTTTGGCAAGGTGATCAGGAACACTGCACTACTGCAGGGATGGTCCTTAGTTGATGGGCTACCAAGCATGGGGAAATTTCTCAGTTATATATGAACGGGGAGCTAGTGCTGAGGGAAAGATCGCAAAGTCAGATTCTGGGCAGTGGGAGTTTCGGAGGTGGAGTCTGAACTCCATGGCACTGCAGGAAATCAACTCTCCAAAGACGTTCTCAACCTCAACTCCATTTGTTACTGATATCATCCTACTTCTTGATTCAGTTGGGTGCGATTCTTGCCACTTCATTCCTCAAGCGGGAAAAGAAGTAGCCGTTGAGAATTATAAACCGTTATTCCATTCCATCAAGAGCAATCAATTCGAATAAAAAAAAAATACTTAAAAATATACAAGATTTATCGAGGTTCGCTTCAAAGTGAGACTATATCCTCTCCCTCCATTGTAATGTTTCACTATGATAAAAAAGGTTTACAAGAGAAAACCGCACTCCTATCTTTTCTTGCCTCTTTTTCCCTCTTTTTGATGATAATAATAAAGTCTAAGGACGACTCCCTATTTATAAGATAAGTTAGGGCAAAACCGAATTATATTCGGATACAAATTTGTAAACAAGTCTTAGATTAAATTTTGGTCCGGCAACCGAGGTCGATCTGTGATCGGCTCTGCGAAGTGACAATAATTAGAATCGATAATAATTAGGTTCCACACTTCAACAGTGGCCCACACATTGGCACGTACTGTTTACCACTTCAAGTTGCGATATTTTATGGATGGATAGCTACTCGCATTTATTTGTACTGTTGTAAGAGATGATTATTCTTGATTTAGGAAGTCTGTTCAAAACAAATATTCATTTACAATATCTTATCTTGTTTGACCTAAACCTATCTCCACCATCAGCATTATGTTATATGATTGCTAGGAAAATTACATTTGTTTTATTAAATTATGAAAAAATATTATTCAATGTAATCAGTTGTAATACTTTCCACCTAGTACTATCCTTCTATTTTAGAAGACATCCAATATGGAAACATAATCAATTGGGCTTCCAAAACAATATTAAGATATTATATCAGTTAACTTAATAAACCGTAAGTCTATTCATTATCATCACAACATAGAAAAATTCTAAACATTATTTAATTCTTAAGCATGCAACAGCATCTACTCAGTGATTATTTCTGATAAGCCTCCTGTGATTGTATATCCATACTGTCCATTCTTGACACAGCATTCCTCCTTTGAACATTGGGTTTCAGTAATTATGTAATCATCTGATCCCAACGACTTTAAAGCACTCTTACAAGTTGCAGTACTACTTTTACGATATTCATTGTGTTTTTCTTCGTGTATCCCACCATCTTCTTGGTAAATGTTGGTACCAGGAGCCAACTTTGCACATTTATTTTCCTCGCTGCAACATAAATGTTCTAATTGATTATGCATACCCTGTGATTCCAAATGTTGCGAGACTTTATCACAGCACTGATGATCTATGACTTCTTCCTCATTGAGCAAATTAAAAAGCAATTCCTCATTTTCTACAAAGTTGAAGCGTTTCCTGTGCCCACAAGTCCTCGAGCTTAAATCAGTTGATCTACATATTGGGACGCACTTCTTGGAAGAGCATGTTTGAGCCCCACACTTGTTTTGTGATTTAACATTAGAACAACTGTTATTAGTACAAGAGGAACAGTCATTTGTATCCTTGAATGGTTTCCCCCGTCTTGGCTTTCCTAGTAGCAGCATACTATTGAAGATAACTAACAAGCATGTCCCAACGTCTGTGAGCACTGCAGCCAACACTGATGGATGGCCTAAAATGGCCAACACTAATATGGCAGCCTTGGGTGTAATTGCTATTATTGCATTCTGAATGACTTTCCCAAGGACTTCTCTGGAAATATGCACAGCTTGTGGTATCCTGGAAATGTCATTGGACATGAGAACTACGTGTCCTACTTCTGTTGCAAGCGCTGAGCCTGAAACACCCATTGAGATACCTATATTTGCCGTAGCTAATGCAGGAGCATCATTCACGCCATCACCAATCATGGCTGTTGGACCAAACTTCTGGAGCTCTTTTATAATCCTTCCCTTGTCTTCAGGTACGAGTTCTGCATGAATAACATCTAAAACACCCCCTAACTAGAAAAATATTTTTAATTAGTCCATTTGTTCTTCAGCAAAAATGCTAATTCACTACTTTGAGGAACTTTTAGCCAGATATCTTCTAACTAATCTACTTTAAGCCAGATATCTTCTGCCTAGCCTTATAAAAACGCTAGTGCGCTCTCTTTTATTTAACAATGATGTGGTAAGCTTAGAATTCAGCTATTCTGCCTATTCTTATTGAAGGAACATAACATCTTCTGGATTTTTATTATTGAATGTCTCATATTTCTCGAAACAGTAAATCAATTGATAGGATTTGGTACGAGATTGATATTCAAATATTTCTAGTAAGAATGTTTTCATTTGAACCCATAACATGTGCCATAACAAACAAGAACTTATAGAACGATCAAGTGTAAAGGAGTCCTTGCCTGATCTTGTGCATGCTTGGCAGCCGCATAGGAATCGCCAGTGAGCATAACAGTTTTAATGCCCATCAACTTTAGCTCATTTAAGGCTTCCTTTGATCCTGTTCTGCATATATCAGAGAGACTGAAGATGCCAGCAGGAGATGATCCCAAGTATATGTAACCAACAGACTTTCCTTCTCTAGTACCACATTGTAACATCGGAACTGGACGTCAAAAAATGAATAAAGACTAGTGTTAAATAAGCAAAGTGTTTACATCTCTACTTAGTTACTTAACTAAATATTCAACAATTGTTTTACTAGATTATTCTGTTAAATACATTACTTACACATGCTGCATTCTTTATTACTAATTTCAAGACAAAGTTTGAAGAGACGGATTCAGTTTTTCACCTGCAGTACACCCTGCTCGTGAAGAAATTTTCCAATTTCCAACATAAATCTCATTGCCTTCAACTTTTCCAAAAATTCCTTCTCCAGGAAAGCTTTCAAATTTCTCCACTTTGTCAGGTTTTGGCTCTATTGAATGTGCTCTTGCAAAGTCGACCAGAGCAGTTGCCATTGGATGGCTCGATTTGCTCTCAATGCTTGAAACCCTGTTAAAATTCAATGGAAATGTTCAACTTCCATTTCTGAAGCTTCTTGTCTACACTAGGGAACAGAGACATACTATTAAACTTGAATTTCCTATTTTTGCATTCACCAGTTAAAGTTATTTATTACAGAAATGTATCTTTCTATATGTCTTCTGTGACTAAAAATGGGTTTGCCAACATTTCCATACAAAGTACTTGAAAGTAAAATGTAGCTAGTACCAGTAAAGAAGTGTGTTCAAGCTAACATCATCCAAGAGAGATTTGAAATCTGTCACCACAAATTCTCCTCTTGTTATTGTCCCGGTTTTGTCAAATCCCATATTCTTTATTTTTGCAAGAGTTTCAAGATGTTCCTCTCCTTTAAACAGAAGGCCTAGGTTTGCAGCTTTCGACAGTCCACATAACATGGCAACTGGTGTAGAGAGAACAAGAGCACATGGACATCCACTCACCAAAACAACGAGAGCCAAGCGGTACCATTCTGTCTTGTTGTGAATTCTAGATGCAACAGGAACTAATGCCAAAGTCGCAGAAATTGCAACTATCACTGAAACAAGTAATAGTATAACTTGATAATATTTTAAACAGTATAATTGCAAAAGTTTTTAATATTCATTAAAGAATTTTGAACATAGAAAAAGATATTTAATATCGTCAAGACATACATAGGCATTCAACATTTCGTTTTACTAGCATATTGACTTCGGTAAAATAAATTGTTAACCTGGTGTGTAGTAATTGGCAAATTTGTCTATAAATCTTTGGGTTCTGGATTTGTTTTTTTGAGCCTCTTCTACAAGCTTTGCCATTTTAGCCACCAAAGAATCTTGAGCAACAGATGTAGTTTTAATGCTTATGTAGCCTAAAAATGCCAAAATAAGAGCAATTATAAGTCAACAATCAACAGGACAATTTTAGTTTGTTTCTTATTAGCACAGAACAAATTTAGGTTCAAAGACTACCGTTGAGATTGATTGTGCTAGCCAAAACAATGGAATCTTTTTGTTTTGATACAGGAAATGATTCTCCCGTCAAAGTTTTCTCATCCACATCACAATTGCCTTCCACAACAACTCCATCAATGGGGATAATTTCACCAGCCTTAACAGCAAGAATGGTGTTCAACTCAACTTCATCAACATTGATTTCTTCTCCAGTATCAGCAAGGACAGCTCTTAGAGGTACAACATTGGCCAGCGATGACATGGCAGCAGTGGCCTGCAGGCATTGTTATGTAAATCATGTCAGACTACAGGCTGCTAATCAAAGTGATATTAAAATCTAAAAATAATCATCGATGTGTAACATCCAAAGATCATAATCTTCATATTAAAGCAAGAAGAAAACACAGGGAGGAAGAAAGAAAAAGAGTTAAGACAAATTGAGATTTGCATACCTTGTGACTTGCCCTTGACTCTAGCCATTTTGCTGTTGTAAACAAAAAAACGATTGTGCCAGCTTCCCAATAATCCTCGAGAGCGATTGATCCAGCAACTGTAAGATAATATATATCTATCAAGAAACTTGAAGTCAGATAGAACAAACTGTAATTGAACATGTACATACATATGAGATGACATGCTCATGCTCATGTTCTAATTTTTATTATTTAACTATCTTTTATCTTTATGTATTTCTTAAGAATATCTCAAAATTCATAGTCTTGCAGGAAAACATTTAACATCTACTAGGTGACTGGGTTTCAAGAAAATACGTAGCTTTTTGTTTATTATACAGTTTCAGTTTTTGTCCCATCACTTCTTGTTGCAAAACATTGGGTTATAGGTGTATGTGTATGTACATATATAGTTAGGTACCTGCAATGACAACAAGCATGTTGATATCAATTGTGAGATTGCATAAAGCAGCAACAGCCCTTAACACAATTGGCCCGATTCCAACAGCAACTGCTCCAAGAGCTAACCATCCAAAGGGACTGTAAAAATACTTTACAAATGATAGCAATAATAAGGCACCAGAAACTAGTACATGAGGGCTTGGCCATTTGTTCTGATAATTTTTCTCCCCGTATGCTCTAACATTTGCCTCCAACCTCGCTTTGTTCAATGCCTTAACTGCATACCGACAACACCAAATAAACACATATCCATATCTCGTAATTGATCGGATCATATGACAAAAGGATTATAGTTTCACGGTAAATTAACAAGTTTGGTTTTGTCACATCATGTGACATTTTTCGTCACATGTATTGTCATGACACATTGCTAGATGTCAATTTAAAACGACGAATGTGAATTAGTGATAAATTAAAAGGAGCATTTTAATTTAACGACTTTGATTAGTTTAAAATAATAATTCACGTCGTTAGGCATCGTGATTGAGAACCTAGTGGGTCACACACAAAAGAGAACCAGAAAAATGAGAATCACCAATTAATTAATTGACAAGTGTTGGATAATTAATTAATTGAGTTGCTTATTAATATGCCCGAATTTATTAATTGGTTTAATTAATTTATGGACCGATCTAAGTAATTTGATTAATTAAATAATGGATCGGGTTAAGTTTAAGAGACAGGCCAAACCCACTTGGACTTATATTAATAGGCTGCTAGAGTTTGAAAACTGTATGAAATAATTCATTATCTTGCAGCACAACAAAAGAAAACCCTAGCCACCATTCTTGTTATCTGTGTGGATCACCATTGGAGGCTGGACAATTGGACAGCTTGGATTGCAGATCGTGATCATTGGAGTTTAAGAAAAAACAAAGGAGTTTATGGAATTCATCAAATGTATTAATTCTATCATAGTTTCTGTCTAAACACGATGTAGATCCTTGATGGGAATTGAATATTGTTTTAATTTTCGTTGTGCATGATTGATTCGGTTCCCAATAGTGAGCATCCCTAAAATCCGTCGAGAGAGCTTCGCTGGTAGAAAAGTAGAGAAACTGTTGGAAAAACCTGGTCATGAGTCGCCCCGTGCGGGTGACCCCACCTGAACAACGTCAAAAGGATTGGAAGCAGCGTTTTGAACTTATAATTCAAACCCACAACTCTAATAACCTCATTTAACTCGCATACAACCTCTCATTCTTGTCTAGGTCTAGGACAAGAAGAAAGAAAAAGATGACAGCAAACTACTGAAAATTCGAACGAAAATTTACAACAAAGTCGAAAAATGCCTAAAACACATTTTTTGCCATGAAATCTAACAAAATTTGGCACTTGATTTTATGGATAATAATTTAATTATATCGTGATTGAGATCGTTGATAAGCGTATTTTATATACTTATTCAATGCCTAAAAAAATAGCGATATTTGGTGATTCTTTTAAACATTTATTAGTCAAAATTCAAAATTGGAAGTGGAATTGAAAGAAAGAAGCAAAAAACGACGAGAATGGGCGAAATCCAAAGTTTGAGTACCAAATTGAAAATATTCAACGGTTGATTTGAACCATAATACGATACTTTGAGGATTACTATGAGACAATTGGATGTTGTCATTTTGAATTAGCTTTCCAATGCACTTTGAATCACCTTAATCGGATATCGAGACAGAAAGTTATGACCAAAATACTAACAATTGTGCAGAAACAAAAAGCATGCACGCGCAAAGGTAACTTCCCTATTTGATTGGACTGTTTTGAAAACCAATTTGAACGTAATTTTTAACTAATTTTCAACTCCTAAAAATACCTAACAGCATAATACATTTTAGGCACCTCTCATATACATCTCATACTACAATATTCCATCAATTTTCATCATAAAAGATGGGTAAAATCATTTTTTTTTTTTTGTGAGAAGATTTCAAAGAAGAAGTTCAAAAACTCACTAATTGGATATTTAACTTGGGATTTGTGGGTAGAGAAGCGAAGAATTATTGAAAATTCATCAAAAATACTTTGAAAAAATTCAAGAATATCAAGATTCATCTTCTTTTATTTGTTAATTCACAATTCTGAGTGATGTTGTGTGCATTTAATATGATTTTTTTGCAATTCCAATGTGCTAGACTAGTTTCATATGTTACTAGGATAAGAGGAATCATTATTATGATATTTTAAATTTTTAATAAATTATTTTGAGTTTAATTTGAGGATGTTTATTATCATGTTTATTATTCTTTTCAATTGCTTGATCACAAATAGAATTATTAATGAATTTTATTGTTATCGAGAGAGATAATAGGGTTTAAGCACAATTTAATAATCATTATAAGGTTCGATAGAGAATAGAGATGTACATCCATGCTTTATAAGATTTCAATACGTGTTCTAAAACATGTTAATGCATTTATCATGTTTCAATCTTTCATTGAGAGTTAAAAAAGTGTTATATGATGGGAATATATTTAATCGCTATCGAGAGCGAGTTTCAATTAAATTAGGAACATTGACCAACATGAATAATTTCAAATTGTTACTTTGATTGTTACACTACAAATGGAATAATGATGAATATTTGACATCTTAACCATGCATCTCATATATTTGAAAATCACATTTACTTGCTTTCACTAGTTTAATTGATAATTTATGAATTAGTATAGAAAATCACAATAATTTGTTTGCTATTCGAATAAAGTTGCAATTAATCTTAACTCGATCAAACACATAGTTCTCCTATGTTTGACATTCTGTTCATTATTATATTACTTGACCATGGTCTCATACACTTGCAGGTTTTCAAATAATCAATTGGGATAATTGGATTATAAGAATATAAAGATTTTAGAGTTTGAGAAGCAAGGTGATTCGATCACACAAAGATCATAGGAATTTTCATCATTTCAAGTAAGAATTATGAAACTAATTCGTGTTAAAAGCATTCTCAAAATTCTTTCAAAAACAAAATTGTAAAATGTAAACTAATTTGATTATAGAGTACAAATATTTATAGAACAAACCTAAGGAGATAAGATTATAGAGTTTGATTTCAAATCAAATTATAAAAGTTGAAGCCATTGGCCGATCTAGCACCCAGTGATGGGGTACGGACGCATGCGTTGGATTCATGGGAATTTACAAGCGCGGTCGCTCGTGCTCAGTTATAGATACATTACAGGAGAGAAGAAACTGGAAGAAGATGAGTGTATTGGGGCCATTTTTTTTTTCATTTTTTTAGATTTTGGGTCTTTTCTTTTGTTGGGCTTTTTACTATATAAAAAATAATAATAATAAAATTCGGCCCATTAGGAATTTTATAGGAAACAAAATTCAATAGCCCATAGACTATATCAATTATCATACGACATTTCATATCAATTCTCACATTTTCAGAAAACACAAAAGCCCAACCCTATCTTCCATGTTCTACTTCCCAGCTCCCTTTTCTCCTATAGCCGCAGCCTCGACTCTTTCAATCACATGGCACGCCGGTACGGCCCAACTTCATGCTTGCTCTTCGATAAACGGTAACTGTAAGTGTTCCATTACTTCAATAGTTCAATTACTTGTTAGTTCTGTTGATGCCTTCCTACTGGTTTATGATTATTACATAAATGTTATGATACAGTAAAATTCGCAACTCGCAAGTAATGATTAGGATTATGAAGCTGCCTTTCCAAAATCCAGAGGCTTGTTTGAGAAATTTTCACCGACTTCAGGCTATGTTGATAATAACTATACTTTTTTTGTCAATAAATTTTAAATAGTATGATCTTGATTTTAGAACTTGAAGTTGAAGTGATATTTTACATGTATTGATCATTTGATTGGAGATCTATATTTAACGAAAGAAGCACATATTGAAGGTCTTGCTGGTATTTTAATTAATTAATTAAAGCCCGTAGAGCTCAAAAATTGTGCTATAGCAATTCATCTATAAGTATGTCCCATTGATGAATCATTTACATTTCCAAGGAGATCACTAGGAAGGTTAGGGCAGAAGCTACCTCTCTTGATGCGATGTTTTTTTTTTTTTTTTCCACTTATCTCTCTATTAATGTCTGCATTATCATTTGCTTATCCGTAATTTTCATTCATGTGGAGGATTGTTGAAATTTGGTTTAATAAGTTGAAAAAAAGGTTTTAAGTAAAATTCTGAAAAGTTGATTCTATATCAAATTTGGCCAAATATTTGGACTTGATCTTATAGTCAAATTATGAAAGTAAATATACTGACTTGTTCTACTCTTCGAATTGATGATCGTAGTATATTTAGAATCTCAAAACCAATTCTGGATAAATGAGATATTGTCATCCAAAATAAGAAGGAAAAAAAGGGAATTTTCAGCATATGTGACCGGTGCTCGGATGCCAACTCGGCGCCAGGCGAGCACCGATGACTGCTTCTCCTCACCCTCTATAAATTGGATCCCTTGGACATCACTAAGTCATCCTATATCATTCTACATGATTCTTGCGTCAAAAACTCTTACAAATTCACTCCCTTTCTTGCTTATAAAACAATTCTTGAGTAGAAAGAAATTCTATTTTCGGTTCACCACGGCCTTGTACTTTGAAGTGTTTCTATTACAAGGAGTTTTCTGTTGTATCTTGGGAGACGATTGCCAGCACCATTGCGGGAAATTCGTCTCGAAGACGAAGTGTTAAAACACTTGCCTCAGATCTTTGTTCCCATTTATTTCATTGTTTTTTTCATCTTTTGTTTCTACCATTCTCCTTTCGTTTAACGAAGTTTCTGCATTGTTAAACTTTTATCAAAAGTTCTATACATCTTCAAAACAATATACACTAATTCCCCCAACAAAAATCTCGCAAGATTCAAGGTAAACTCTAAGGATATCTATTTGTGTGATTGTAATCACTTGGCCATCACCGTGGAGAAAAAAACTTGAACGCTAAAAAAAGGAACTTAAGCATGTAATATCAACATAGTATGAAAATGTTTAGTTAACAACTTCCTTGTTTATTTTGCTCCCATTTGGTCCCCCGTTTTTAGAACTCATTTGTTTTTAAACTCATATTTAACTACGTAGACATACAATTTTTATCAACTTTTGAACAACACATTTATTTCATCTGTTATAAAATCTACTAAAATTGATTTTTAGCTAAACCTGACTCTGGTCTTTCGTTAAAATCAAACTCAGCTCCGTAACTGATTTTTTGCAATGCATACATCATATTTTGTATATAATTTTCATTTTCTAAAAAGCATTTGTTTGATAATATGACTGTTAAAGATTCTCATCTAAAAAATTAGTTGATAAAAGGAGCTACGATCTTGATTATTATCATTATTGTTATAGGTATTAACTGGCCATTTAATAATCTCTTCAACAATAGGTAATTTCATCGCCGTATAATTTTTATTAGGATAATTCAAAAGTTGCTTGATATCCATCAAATTTTTAATGTGTAGACCAGAAATGGCTTCAAATAATCTATGGATAACTTTATCTTCACTAATTTTTGGGTTCAGAATCAATATTACTGCTGAATCTTGAAAAGTCAAAAATAGTTCACAATAGTTGTTTTCTATAAACAAAGATATAATAAATGTTTGATCACATTTATTTTATTTTTAAATTTAAAAGTCATACATTGTTAAATTTATACATTTAAACATAGTTGAAATATAAAACACTTTTTAAATTTATAAATAATTCTCTTATTTAGAAGTTCAAGAATTATTCATTTTTGTTAAATGAAGAAACCATGTAAAATATTAACTTTTCTCAGTACCACAAATATTATTTTATGGGGGGTTTTGCAGTTTGGATACATTCTTTCTTATTTTTCCGGTTAACATTTATACCATGTTTGATAAGGTAAACTAAACAAAGAATGTTATGTCTGATAAGGTCATGTTAAGCACTATTTAAAAGAGATAAGAAAGGATTTTAAAAATTGACAATTGTACTATCCAATTCCGCTTAAATTATTTCAGGGCAAAAAAAATAAGGCAAATGAGCCATCATATTTTCATCGTTTTTGAAATTTTTCTTTTTAATTTTTCTTGGTATGGAGTAACAAAATGAGGTAAAGAAATATGGAATATTTGGGTATTAATTAATTACCTATTTGCACCTGAGAAATGAGGAGACTATCATGAACAACAATTACTGTTTTGGTGGGGACAATAACTGAGAAATCTTTGACTCCGTCCATTGATTTAAGAAGGTTTTCAACGAGAGAAACCTCAGATGAACAACAAAGACCCAACACATCGAAGTAGCTTTTCTCGAACTTTTGTACGACTTTTCCGTCTCTGCCTTCCATTATTTGCTTTCTTGAATATCTATGACATGAATCACTGGCAGCAGTTGATTAAATCCAATATTGTATTCTAGTAATGAAGAACCTACCATATAAACAAAAACCAAGTCTTCATCTAACATGTCTGCTAAGAACCTCAACAAATTGATCTAACATGTATGCATATATATACACACGCAAGCAGATATATAAAAAACAAAGTTACATAAGCATATGTATGTGTGTTAGAAGCACTTGCAAGAGAGAGCTTACCTTATTGTGCAGGCTCTGATTTATTGTGCAGGCTCTGATTTGTGGGTAGCAAGAAGACTTCGAAAAGGCCTTTAAATTTTATTGTCAACGATTCCATTCAAAAGTGACGAAAATATACACGTTGGCAGAAACAATATTAATAATTAAACACAGCTTTCAACGGTTATCAGGTACAGGTACCATATGAAACTTCAAATAATTCGAGATAATATTAAATTTTTAATCAATTGCAAGCGAAGACTTTGTTAATTATTGCAAATGGCTTAATAAATTAGTGAAATGGGTCGATTTTGAACTCAAATTTAAGTGGAACCTATATTTCGAAATTAACGTGACCAAGCTCATACAAAGAGGATAATGTGATGTAAAGAAATATGCATGGAAGTATTCGAATTTCCTATGCAGAAGCTACGTACTCAACGGGTTAGACAACACATTATACAATATGTACCTAAGGGTATGTTTGAGAGAAATTTGTAGTTTAATTTTTAAAAATTATTTGACCGTTGCACAGTAGTCTTTCACCCATTTTCTACAATTTCTAAAACATTACACTGCATAATAGAAAATGGTAAGATTCTCTCAATCATTTACGTTTTACCCCCATTAATCGACAATGAAAGGATAGTTGTCGTGGGTGAGTAATTGGTATGAAACTGTAGACTTTTTTCACGTGAAAATGGGTAGACTATTGTAGTGGGAAGAAAGAGAGACATGAATGAATGGTTAATTCATTTTCCTTCACTTTGACTTTTCAAAGCCTATCAATTGTTTGATAAATATAAGTATTGCAATTTCCCATTTTTTTCCAAGCATGTACGTGTCATGTCTTGTTTTGTTTGATGTTGTACTACTCATTATCGTTGCAATGTTAACGTAACACAGTTGAAGCGTTTACAAAAAAATTGGACGCATATTTTTTTTCAGAGCACCATTTTCTATGACACGTGGTTTCTCGAATTAATAAATAAGTTGGAAATGCGAAATTTTTTACGAGCGATATATGATCTTACGGAATTATCTATGGGAAGGGATTCCTATAATCTCTGAACAAAGTACGTGCCAATAACACGAAATGTAACACTTTAGCGTACGCACCTGAGAGTGAAACAGATCCATGAGTACGAGCAAAGCGCACTTGACGGCCACAACAAACTATCGATGGTGGGAGTGGACTTGAAATGAAAATCCCTAATTACGGGGTGCGGGGTATCAGACGGAATTGCTCTTTCACCTGTGAACGAATTTCGAATTCCACGTGAAAATGTCGATTAAGTAATGCAGTAACTCTTAGCACAATCTCACAATTGGGTTACAACACTTCAATAAATTACAAAATACGCATATTTCCCATTTAGTGCGACGCAGCTGGGAAAAACAAATGGAAAACCAAATTCCTGCTCAACACCAATTCACAAATCCAATTTCTACGAAACCGAAGTATTTCTCTACAAATTTCAGTTTTCATTCTTTATTGTTTTACACTTCACCAATTGCACTAATTTCCAACACCTCATATAGTTGATGAATAACCACTTAAAATAGGGAAAATGAACAAATCTAAAGAAGTGAACGTAGCATACTTATGCATCCATCTTATGCAAAAATAGCTTGAAAATTTTACTGTTAAAATTAAAGAGTTAACATATTTTGGAGCCCTTCTCACTTGTTGGGGATCAACTCCGTCGTTACCGCAATCGAGGGTCACCGACAATTTGGAGGGAGGGAAGAAATATCCACTTTGAACAATGAAACTTTAGTGCGAGAAAAAGCAAAACATACATATATTGGGTAGGATACACATGGGTTATTTTAAAGGGTTAGAGCAAATTGGACTAAAATTTGAAGCAGGATGGTAAGTGCAGACAACCGACGGAAATGGAAGGGAGTGATGTTGGAAACTGTTGATACAATGGTGAATGAAGTGGGTAAGTGGAAAGAAGTTTTGTGTAATTAATTTGAGTGGTTGAGAATGTGGGGGTAAAAACGTAAATGATGGATAGAGAATCTTACCATTTTCTATTATGTATTGTAATATGTCAGAAATTGTGGAAAATGGGTGAAAGACTACTGTGCAATGGTCATATAATTTCTAAAAATGAAACTACAAATTTCTCTCAAACATAGTTTTAATGTAAAGTTTGCAAAATGACTGTGGGAATATTTGGATACCAAGTAGAAAGGCCTATTAGCACAAAACGTCCCTACGTTTGACCGTTTGTGTGCAAAACATCCCAACGTTTCATTTTTTTTTTTTTTGCATTTTCTCTATTATTTCAACGTTTCATTGTGAAAAACATCATTCCGTCCATCTGTCGTGAGTTTTACCGTTAAATACTTACCTGGACTCCCTTTTAATTTGAAACTCGAAGGGTAAAATGATCGGACCACTTCACAAACCTCTTCTTCCCACCATCATCCAAAGGTCGTACATACTCGGGAACAACAGCAGCAAGGGGACTAGAACTTGGGGAGCTTCAGATTAATATCTAGGGTAACCTGCGCTAGGTACCCATCAATTAGCTTGGCTACCATCGTGATCGGTGTCAGTGATGGTTATCTCATTAGTAGGGCGTCATCAACCACCCGATCCATGACCAAGAAATGGTCAAGATTCCTCTGAACGCAGTCCACATCATATAGAGTAATAAAAAGGTCATTCATAAAAAAAAAAGAAAAAAAAAAGATTTCATTTAACGAAACGACGGAAACCACTGTTCGTTATCAGTCCCAGAATTGTGCATCACAAGCAGAAGTTGTCAATCTGTTTTTCCCCAAATTTGAATATGTGTAAAACGTCCCTATGTTACAAAATGTTTTGCGTAAAACATCCCAACGTTCAAACTATGGTCGCGTAAAACATCCCTACGTTTAAAAGGTTGTTTGGTAAAACTTTTCTAGGTTTAGATTTTTGCGCATAACGTTCTTGCGCTTTAAATATCTGTGGAAAATGTCCCTGCTATACCTTATAAGCTTCGCTCATTCACAGCAACAGAAAGACCATAATCAACCTCGGCAAATCAAAACACCAATCTTCCACATCAACTCCAGACACTAATCAACCATGGCAAGTCATCATAAAGATCAAACTAAAAATTTAAAACAGCAACGAAATTTACTGAACAAAAAAAAATTGAACAGAATTAAGTGTGAACCAAGTTTGCATCTACAATTGGCAGACTTTTACCCACACCAGTTTTAGCTATTATACTACCGAGGATTCAGACGCATGAATAAAGAAATCTACAATTCAATCACTCCTTTAGGTTGGCAGTATGAATGCATTAAAAAAAAAGAAATTGTAGAGACATAACATATTAAACATAGAAAATGTGCCCCTAATTGCCTGCTGGTGGTGGCCCCCCTTTATAGCTGCTCCTATTGTGCCCTGGTTCATCGCATTTTCGACATGACCGACTTTGGCCTGCTCTCTTCCCTGCACTTGATATGGCTGCTAAAGTTGTCTCTGAAGTTCTTTTTGTGAAGACATTCTGGACTTCTTCGCCCGACTTGAAGACTCCACCTCATTGAGCTCTTATCTTCTATTCTTTTTTGGCCTCCCAGCCTTTTTGTGTAAATAGGTGGTCTAAGTGGGTTGAGACCTAGATTAGGCCATGAGTCTAGACCTGTGAAGGAGGAAATTGAAGGCGTATATGTGATCAGGTAGGAATCCTTTTTGTAGATGGCATGTACAAAATCAATTATACAGAGGCCTCTAGACACCACCGAGGCAGTGATATGGGAACAAGGGATTCCTGATAACTGCCAAGACGACATGTGAAAGTCCTTACCCTAAGGTCAACAGTATGTAGTACAATGCCTGCATTGTGCCAAACTTAGATCTTCTCATTCCCCGCATATTCAGCCTACTCAAAACTTTACAGTGTACAATGCTTATCGAAAATTTTTTGGATTCTAGGGCCTACTGCTGATGTCCATCTATCAGCTGACTCTCTACGCACTACATTTCTCTTCATCAAATACAAACTAATCACCTCAAGCATGGTTAGTATGGGCTTCTCTCTTGCATTGACAATCGTGCTGTTGAATGATTCACACAAATTGTTTAAAAGCATGTCACACCGAGTCCACTCTCTGAA
>CAIGRP010003746.1:0-17563 GCA_903798385.1 Fraxinus cuspidata
CAGCGAAGAAGAAGAACAGTGAGCATGGTCGATTTTCACTTACCTTACCGAAATAAATCGAATTCGTAAAACAGTAAAAGGCCGGCTGACAGACTGAAAGAGGGCCGAACTTCGACGGACGGCGTCTGGCGTCGACGGTAAAGGGTTTGGCCGTTTGGGAATAATTGACAAAACCCAAAGGACACTTGCTGTTGTAACGACAAACATCAAGACTGCGCTACACTTATGAAACATAATAAAAAGGGATAACCACAAGATTTACCTTGCTTCAACAATTGCTTGTACACTTTGCTGCTCCTGAGGACTTAGCCGTTTGGGAATTGTCGAATTGGAAGAAACCGTGCAAACTGCCAACAAGGTAAAGGAATTGGGATTTGGGATTTTTAATTCTAATTCAATAGCAAATTTGGTTTTCAATTTTCAAATGGGCCTTGAACAGTGGTCTACTGGGCTTGAACAAAGGAAAAACAATGGGCTAGAACCAATTTTTTTCTTTTTTAAAAAAACAACTGGGCTTGGACAACAGCCCACATCTGGATCCGCCCATGGTCTCTACTAATAAACTCTAATTACTAAAATCTAAAGTCTCGTTGTACATAGAATTTAAATATGATGCAAAGATGGTTGAAGATTTAATTTAAATATAAAATATAGCTTAATACGATTGTCAAAAAAAAAGAGAGAGATTTTACGTAGCATTCTTTGTATAAAGAGAAAGCACAAACAAAACATTAAGGGTGAAAAAAAGAACATTGTAAAGAGTTAGGACTCAGTATTTTGTAGATACTAAAACAAGATAAAAAAATAGAGAGATCATCTAGGCATAAAATTCAGAGAGTGCATTTTTTACCCCTTTTTCTTTTGTTGAAATAGTGGAAAATATTAGTTAAATCCTTATGTCTTGTACTTGCATTTATTTTATTGTATTTTTACACCGAATTCACAAAATCATGGTTTAATGTGATAAACTAATATAAGTTCAAAAATAATTTCTAACATGAATTATATTATTTATAGTAATGATCGTCACAATTTCATTGAAAAACAAATCACAAGACTCACTATCACCTAAACTGATGATAACAACTAATAATGAATCATTATTCTTTCTAAAAATGATATGTATGTAACATCTCCTTGTGGCTATTAAACCATGAACCAGTTTTATAGTTTTCGGGCTTTGATGACACAGGAAGATTGAAGCCTAAGCCATAGTAAAAACCTCAAAACAATGAGACAATAGAAAGATGACCCGAAAGTGTTTTCGCTTATGTATGATCGTCTTATTTAGTGTTTTCATAATTTCAGTGACTTCCTTAATCATATGGAAGGAATCCTGTGTGAAGAGCTTATACTTGTTATTTGTCATAGGATTGGGCCTATTCGAGTTCTTTGAACCCATGACCTTTAAAGTTACTAAAGAAAACAAAAGAGTATAGGAAAATTGTTTAGAGAGAATGCTTGATTGCCAATTGAGAGACGATAAAATTCATTCAATTTTTAAAACCCTTGCTCTATTAAATACATTGCAAATATAACCAATATTCCTTAAAAGAATATATTTGAAATTATTGAAAAAAATAGAAAAATATTCTATCACTATTTGGTCAAGGTAGAGAAGTTCTTTCCAAGTGGGATCTCCTGCGCTCCATCTTCAACATATGAAGCAAGAAATCATTCCAAGAATCAACAGGTCCAGGCAAACACCAATGCACACAATCATTATACATGACTACATCCTCATTTGGCCAATGCCCATATCTACTGGGGTGTCCATCTGGCCTCAACAACATAGCCTGTGTTACATCAATTAATCTGAATCTGGACCCCTTCTTCTTCCCTTCTCTTTCTGCAACCTTAAATTCCTCAATTTGAGTCATATAAAGATCCAAATTTGCACCTTCCAAAATAGTCTCATTGCTTCTAAATGGCCGCTGTCTTACACAATTCCCACCTTGGTTCCACAACCCATTCTCAAAGTGGGATGGTGTATAAGTCCTTAAAAATGCTACCCCTTCGAAGTTTTCCAAACTATTTATAGCTTTAAAAGCTGTTTTAAATGCCTTCCGGGAACCATAAGTCATAGGAAAGTCGGTGATATTTGGAAATTGGCAGAAGCGACAGCCCACGAGGCGCCTTTTTTCATAATACATGGATGGACGGTAAAACCAGGTACCCGCATTGAGGACAATATAGTCGAGTTCATCTATATGGTTAGTCCAGGACTCGTCAACCTCGTCAAGGTAGAGATTGAATAGGCCCGTATGAGTTGGACCATCAGGGTCTGCCTCTTCGGATTTCACCAAAAAGGGTGTCCAATAGCTGGCAAGGGTGAAGTTGTAACTCACGTAGTTCCAACTTCTGAAATGTTCGTCCTGAGTATGTGAAATGTTGATTGGATTTTCAACCTGAAATTAATGAAAATGTAGGAGTAGAAAAAATGACTTAAAATTCTCGAACATACTAAACAAATTAAGAATACATAACAGTTATGAATAATTTGAACATTTAGATGCACAAGAAAGTAAAAATTAAACAATTTCTATTTTACATGTTCATATGCTCTCCAAAGTAAAGTAGTAGACACAACTAAAGATGACAAATTAACTAAAGGGTGCCCATGATTCATCTGATTTTTAGGAACATTTTCCAGCAAATTCAGCACATTCATTGTTTGAATTTTCCTAGTAAATTACAGAATATTGATATTTCGGAAAAAAAAAAAAATTTGTAAGAATTATACCATTTATGTAGGACATACATGCACATAGACAAAGTAGTGTTTGGTTTGAACAAAGAGCATGAAATGAATAATACCTAATCCGAGAAAAGATAGAAGGAAGCTTAGTCGCGTGTTGGGTAAAGAGTTAGTGACCAACTCCATGTAATTGTACAGGAACTTTGTTTATATTCCCTCTACTTTGTCACCTTCTTCTAGTTATTAATATTTAAATATCCCGTATATTCTGGGAAAAATAATTATTCAGATCAATCAAATATTTCATAATGTTTTTTTATTTAAAAAAAAACAATTATTTTTAAATGACTTACAGTTGACGTACAGAAAATGAAAACATAACTAATTCCTAAATGACTTCATTTGCTATTAAATTTTGTACATCATCGAATCTGCTAATATTTTCGAAATTAAATGAATATATTTGAGTCTTTTTGCTTTCTTTTAGCCTTATATTCCCATGAATAATGGTAAATTTTTCGCATACTATTAATAAAACACTCTTGTCCCAATGTAGACATGTCAAAATACACATAAATTTGGGAAGATTTTTCTTCACTTTTCAAATTCCAGCATTAATTCTTAGGTAAACTAACCTGTATACTTGATCTATTTGGAAATGGACAAGATGTAGAATTGAATGACTAATTGATCAAGTCAAACCAAAGAAAGAGAGAAGAACAAACTTAATCAAGAAGACTAACATTTTCATCATGCTACGCAGTGAATAGATTGTAATAATTCATATGATACAAATTATATCCTAGTATATAATGCCAAATTAGCTTTAGCTGAAGTTCAATTAGCATGCCAGTAAGAGTAACTTCTAAGCAACCAATTTTCTACTAGCTATTCACTTCAATCTATAGTGCCCCCAACCAGGAGTGTTAACGTAAGTGAGCCAAACCCCGAAATTTTTGTACAATCCGTTCGTTGGCTCACACGAGTTAATTCTTGAGCTCATCGAATGGCTTGCACAAGTTGGCTTGTGTGCGAGTCGTCTTGCCATATGGGTGAAATATGCAATTTAAGTAAAAATAAATAAAAAGTTGACGAGCCATCTCAGCTCACCCCTCCAGGGCCAAAATGAGCTGAGCCTGATGCTCAAGTAGTCTCATTTAACATCCCTACCTCCAACTAGGCAACCCACACCCAAAAACAAAAAGGAAGAAAAAAGTGTAATGCCTAAATGGTCTTTAACAAATCATGCTTTACAACATGCCCGGGTATATAATTACTTGTGACAATGAAAAATAAAATATAAAATCTATAATTACCCTGGATAAGAGGCATATCAAGGACTGCAATTGGTTCCTTCCCACAGAGTCTCCAATAAAAGCCATGGATTTGCCCCTCACAATATCCAGAAATTGATAAGGATTGAAAACAGGCAAATCACATCCATCTGGTTTCCACTTCCATTTCATGAACTCTCCATCTGGCCTTCCATATTTCATGCAGTTCTGGTGCTCATGGATTGCCGAACAAGTCATATTCGTGTAGTACGGCGCCTCGGGATTCGGAACCCATTCACCCGTAGAAATGTCACACTTTTCATAATCTTGATCCTTAATCTTTAAGGATTCATCAATTTCTGCAGAATTCTTGGAAGAGTACTTCAAAAATGGATAATTTAGATGAACGACAGTGAGGAGAATTAATGTTATGGCTATTAATAGTACAGAAATATTCTGTGTGTTCACAATACTTTGTTTATTATTTGGAAAGGAAAACTCCATGGATTTGAGCCTCATGAAGCTAAAGAAAGAATGGACAAGGAAGGAAAAATGAAGGGTGAGTGCATCAAAAAGAGATCTGGCAAACAAGTTGATGATATGTATATTAGTCCAAGGTTGAAATTTTAAAAATAACAATTTTCTAGTCACGTTCCTGCACGACTACATTATATAATAATAACTATTTATTGAATACTTTCTATCGTAATAATTAGAATTAAAAATGGATTGCATTTAAATTGTTTCTTGATAAATGAGGTGGTAGTATTTGTTTAATATCAAGATATATATATATATATATATATCCTAAAATATGAATCTTATATAGCTCGTTTAAGAATATTCTAATTGTCAGATCAAAAATTGCTTGTTCAAAGTCATTGAGTTTTACCGATTCCATCATAAAAGATTAACATGCAACAGTTATTCTACATCAAGATCATAACGATAATTAATTTTTTATTTTCTTAATTAATCTACCATGTGATTCACTAAGTGAAAGTTATTTAACCAAAGAGTTTCTATTTCAGAGTGGAGTAAGTTTCAAGCTTCTGCATCTGTCAATAAAATTAGAGTCAAACGGATCATGTAATCATAATTGATATTTGAGCATTAAAATACGTTAAATCGTGAGAATTATGACAAGTTCACTTTATTTTAGAAATTTGTATTTCTTTTACTTAAAATGTACGCTGAAAAGAGATTATTTTCAATTCCAAAAGATCTCTAATTTTATTAGTATAGTGTTAATATTAGGTTTAAATACAATATTATCTAGCCAATTGAAATTAATGGACTAGTTCTTAACTTCTTAATTAATTAATTAATTAATCATAAGTTCCATAACCTGGCGGGTAAGCAAATCAGAACTAAGCACGATTATCCAAATTAATCATACAAAAATAAGAAGCAAATTAACGTGCTGTTTTTGCTTGTTACTACCAAAAAGCACATGAGTTCGAGTGATCCAAAATCTGATAGCATAAAAAGTTAAATTTAATTAATTAAAAATGACAAGATTTGCCTTACTAATTGGCTCTTTCTACATAAATTATATCTAACAAGCCCTTGTATCATAATATTTTAATTTTTAACTTAAAATTACGTACTATCTCAATTTTCAGTTTTTTGTTAGAAGTGTAAATTATAAACTCTATTATCGTGATTGTAATAATTAAAATCATTGGCACTATATTGTTGTGATTCTAGGAATTAAAACCGTTGGACACTACTGACCAAACTATATATATATATATTAATCAAACTTTATAGGTAATTATTGTTATTATATCATTGTATATGTGAAAATAATTAGCATATATAAAATTAGAATGGACTTGATGGTAAAATTAGTGATCTTTTGGAATTGTGATCTTTTGGAATTGTTTAATATAAGTCAAAATCAAAAATCAATTTTAACCACATATTTCATGGGTTACACAACTTTTCAACCGCATATTTTATCAACTTTTATCAAAATCTAATAAAAATCTGATTTTAATCGCTGGCCAAGCATGGGCTTAATCAGCACTGAACATAATTATCCAAATTTATCATACATGAAATAAGAAGCAAATTAACATAGTCTTTGCGTGCAGTACGTCCAAAACGCAAATGAGTTCGAGGGATTCAACTTTCGATATCAAAAATAAAAGTTTAATTTATTTTATTAGAGTTGACAAGATTTGCCTAACTACCACGTGCAAACCACTAAAGTAAGAAAAAATTGGTCTTTCGATGAATTAAAAAATTATTTTGATGCAAGATTGAGTTGTAACTACACATGATAGCAGGAGATTATACTTTTTTGTATTATTATTATTACTACATTTTTTGGGTTATTTAAATAAACATATGGTCCATACGATGCAGCGGTGATATTTATAGATGAAGGGAAATGCAGAAAACTATTTTGAGGTTTGTGTAAAAAGTTGAAAATATCTTTTCTTATTTATAAAAAACACTAATAAATTATTCTTCTAATGAATAAGATAGTGTTCTTCCTTATGTTAAGGAACAAATCCTACGTCAAATAAAAATGAAAATATAGATCAATATATAAGGATTTGGACGGCTCTTTTTAATAAGATTGATATTTTAAAATGGAATTTCAAGTTCCATTAAATTCCAACGAACATTAATTCGATCCAATTAAGAATAAAAAAATGAGTACAAGGATTTCAAGATTGATATAATCAAACGAGTCACCATTTTGCAGGGGTTCATTAAAGAATAAATCACACATCGAATAAAGATGAAAATATAGATTAACATATAAAGTTACTCTTTTTAATAAGATTGACATTTTAAGATGAAACATAGAATTTTTAAAAATAATTTCCTCAACTTTGGATTGTTGTAGAAGTGGATATGAAATTTGTAAAGGAGTTTCAACCCTAGCTTTTATTATGCTATGAGTACATAACACATAATATAATGGTGTCCATAACAGACACATGGAGGCCCCCTATTGAGGGAGCACTATCGCATTTCCCAAAGTGTTAAGTGATTGTCCATGTTATCACCTGGTATACACAAGAAAGAAAAATATTTAGCCCTTGTTTGGTTTGGATTAAAATTCAATTAAAATTTCAAGTCAAGCCAATAATTAATTTCAACCACACATTTTATGGGATTCATAACTTTTCAACCATACATTTCATTAACTTTTATCAAAATCTACTAAAAATCTAATTTTAAGCTCTACCAAACATGTGCTTAAAAATTATTTTAAGCAATCTTTTATCAAACATAAATAACGAAAACACAAGCAATCATTAGTAATCGACCCATTAAACATTTTACTATCATGAGACAAGTTAAAAAGAGCTTAAACTATGTTTTTCTTTTAACGTTCGCATGTACTCGACCGGGGGCGGACCCAGTGTAGGCATCTGGAATTTCGGCCGCCCCCAGTTACCAATATGTCAGATCTCAGCAGCCCAAGTTAAAAGAATTGAAATGGGCCAAATATTTGGCCCATTCTATTTAACTGATGGTGGCTTCTGTGTATATTTCAAAGCTGAGGCTCTAATGTCCACCCCATCCTTCGAACGCTCCTGTCTTTATCTCTATGATATACACACACTCAAGCTTCAGAGGTGTTTTCTCCATTCAAGATCTCTTTCTTCTCTTTCTCGAGCATCAATTTGTGATCTAAGCTATGGTCCTATGGAATTTGAGTTACAAAACTTATTCTTCAATTCATTTTATGTATCGATTAGAAATGTAATATTTTTTGTCTTCTTTTGTTTTAAATATTTATCACCTTATCGAGATCCTACTGCATTATTCTCATCTCATATTTGATTTAAAATGGATCGTTTTATACATTTGTCGCACGTTTTGCACTTCATTTCTTCCTAAATTTTGAAATTGGATTTTAGGGTCTAAACTAAAATTTATTGCTTTACTGTTTTTCATCCAAAGTTTGATTCTTTGTGTGAGCTAACTTTTCGATCTTTTTTCTTTTTTTTTCACGCTACAGGTAGCAGATTCGTGTTAGGGTTTGTTGAAGGTGGGAATATTAACCCTTCCAGCTATGGTTTGTATTACTGCATGACATATTTTAGTTTTGTACATAACATCATATTATCGGAGAAGTGCCGTGAAATTGTGGCTGATTTTTGTGAAAATAGTCATGGAATGATTTTTAGTATGATGTTTGTCTTATAATGATGTACCTTTATTAATATCGTCGGCACTGGAAAAGTTTCAAAATCCACCCCTGTTCTTGAATAAAGATGGACATGTAGAAAAAGTTCGTCGATTGACTATGACACATTCTAGTTTTCGTGGATTCTAAAAAGGACACATTCTGCCTTATTTTGTACAGCGTATGTTAGGGATGGTCCTCGATAAAAGAGCAGCCAGTCTAGTTTGATATTTTTAGGGTTTAAGGTTTGATAGTGGCGGTAGTGTATTTGGATTGATTATAATTAGATATTAATAAAAATTATATATATTTACGAAGTTAGTAAATATTAAATAATGTGGTCATATGATTGGTTTTTGGTAAACCAGTTTTAATTTTTGAATTGGATATTTTGCTGGCACTTACCTTAAGGTCAGCTTATCTTACTGGTGTTACATTTTAAATATGAGACACTTAATACTTTGACCCTGAGAGAATTTCACTTATTATTATTAAATTGATATGAGTATTATTTTAATAAATATCATATCATATTATATTATATTTTAATACAAGTATTATAAAATATTTTTTAGCTAATGTTTGGTAAAAATTAAAATCTAGATTTTTAATTTTTAAACACACATTTTATACAATATATAATTTTCAAAACCTCAAATTTCATTACCTTTATCGAAATCTATTAAAAATTTGATTTTAATCCCTACAAAACAAGGCTAAATAAATAAATGAATAGGCTAGAATATAATGATAAGTGGTGGATCCTGTGAAGCTCTCCTCGAGCAAAGATATGAAAGGTCTTTTTCATTTTTATTAATTTTAGTTACACCTAAAACAATTGTTAAAAACCTTATTGCAATATAAAATTGGAACTCGACTGTGTCAATCTCACAATTGAGAATGGTTTTCAATCTTACGACGATCAAATATAAAATGGAAAATTTCCATTCACTATCCTTTTTATGTACAAAAAATATTATATAAAATTCGAGTACTGAATAGCTTTTGAAGATTAAAAATTGATAAATTAATTAATAGAAATACAAAATAAGAATTGAAAAAAAAAAGTAAAAATATATCTAAGTTGTTTTTTTATGTTTTTTTCAAAAACATAAAAAAAATCAATTAAATTAATTATCTATCATTCTGTATTTCCCTTTTCATCAACTCTTGTAAGAAATCATTCCAAGAATCAATTGGTCCAGGCAAACACCAATGTACACAATCGCTAATGAATGTCTTATTCAGCAGAGGCCAATGTCCATATTTACTTGGGTGTCCATCTGGTCTCAATAACATTGGCTTTGTAGCATCAAACAACCTAATTTTCAACCCATTTCTTCTCCCTGCTTTCTGTGCAATCCTTAACTCTTCCAATTGAATTATATACATTTCCAAACTAAAATCTTCCAAAACCGTCTCATTCCTTTTGAATGGCCTCGTCCTAGCACAATCTCCACCTTTGTCCCACGGCCCGCCTTCGAAGTGTGACGGTGCAAACGTTCTGAGAAATGTTACTCCCTTGGGATTATTTGCGTCATTTATTGCCCGAAATGCTGTTCGGAAAGCACGCCGGTAGCTGAAGTATGAAGTCAGATGGCTGACGTTGTCCTCGGGGCAGTAGAGGCAGCCGACTAGACGGTGATTGAGATAGAAGTAGGTAGGTCGGAAGAACCAGTGGCCGGCGGAGATTATTACGTAATCGAAATATTGGATTTGGGCAGTCCAGTGTTCATCAAACTCGTCGAGAAATAGCTTGAAAGGGCGTGTGACATCATTGGGATTGGTTTTCTCAGTTTTTACCAAATATGGTGACCAAAACATGGATACGTTGAAGTTGTAGTCAGTGTACTCGTAGCGCTTGTTTTGATCGGTCTGATCTGAAAGGTCTAGAGGGTACACAACCTGAAAAAGGACACTAAATTTTAATGTATATTGCACTAGATTAAATAAAAATTGTTAAAAAATCTCTTGTTCTGTACATCCCATTGAGATGAAGATAATGAGGAACAAGCTATAGAGAGAGAGAGAGACAAACCCTAGAGAGGAGGCAAATCAAAGACTGCATGTGATTTCTTGCCACTGAGTCTCCAACAAATGCTATCGATTTTCCTCTAACAAGTTCCAAAAATTGATCAGGATCAAATATAGGCAATTCACAAGCATCAGGTTTCCACTTCCACTTGAGAAATCCTTCATCAGGCCTACCAAATCTCATGCAATTTTGATGCTCTTGAATTGCATTGCATGTCATATTTGTGTAATACGGACCCTCTGGATTTGGCACCCATTCCCCAGAAAATAAATCACAATTTTCGTAATCTAACACTTCTGATCGTACCGTGCTACGATCATTATTACTCAATGGTCTCTTCAATTTTTCTTCTGAAACTTTTGGAGATGTTAAGTACGTTGGGGAGGAGCGTCTAAACTTTTTCGTTCTACCCCTTTCTGTTCTTTTTCTACCTACCTTTTCGTGGTGGACCTGATGGTCTGCCATTTCGCCCTTGGCGGAGCTTGGTGGCTGTGGCGGATTCGTATTCTTAGCCTCCGATTCTTCTTCATTAAATTTTGATGTTGCCTTTGTTATCTGATTTTCTTCTTGCAAGTTATTAGCCTCCGGCTCATTTTCATTAAATTTTGGCGCTGTCTCCGCATCCTCATTCACATCATCCCTTTTGGTGATGATTGACTCCACCGTGGCTCCGCCTTCACTAGGGTTGCACCGCTGCGTATAAACTTCAAGTGAACAATCTTGATTATTTTCCTTTGGAGGAGGGTCTAAATCAATATTTGGTGTAACAGAGTCCTCTAAAGATTCATATAAATGCCAAGCTTCTGATATTTTTCTATGAGATTCTTTAATAGAGGGGTAATACAAAGGGATTGTTAAAAGTACTGTTAGGGCTAAAAGTGGAGCAAATTTTGGTGTTTTTCTTCTTGTTTGAGGTTTCCCTAAGGGAAGTTCAGAAGCTTGAAGCTTCATTGAAGATTTTAGAGAGATAAAAATAAGAAAGAGAAAGGAAAAGGAAAACCAAGAAGGAAAGGAAAATTTTCACGAAAAAGAGTTTCCATACGTATGTTGCGGTAAGTACGTAAAAAAGTGATGGCTAATAATATGTGTTGGTAAGTCAATAGGAAGAGAGAGAATTTTGGAACATAGGCCATAGGGACACATCTATTCTTTTCACACAAAAAAATAAATAAATAAATAAACAAATATATATATATCTATATATATATATATATAACGAGTTCGAATCCCTTGCCAACACTTTCTCAGTAGAGCCCATCGCATCGGACTTACCTAGTGCAATTACCTCTCCTATGTGATTTACAGGCTATTGCACATAGAGTAGGGTTTACCTAGTGCGCACTCATAGTGATCGGACATCGCCCTTTCGGGGGTGGTCAGGGTTCCGCTGATGGGTAGCAACTATGGGTTCCTACGTAAAAAAAAAAAAAATTTTTAATTAATTAATATGAATTTGAGAACAACTTTAGGGCCTGTTTGGGCCTGATTTTAATTTAATTTTAATTTAAGTCAAAATCAAACAATCAATATCAATCACATATTTCATAGGTCCCACATCTTTTCAACCACACATTTCAAAAATTTCTATCAAAATTCACTTAAAATCTGATTTTAATCTACACCAAACACAATCTCAATACATTTCACATGCCATGATTTAAGTGCATTTAAATAACTGGATATTCAAATCTATA
This sequence comes from Fraxinus cuspidata, assembly GCA_903798385.1. NCBI lineage: Eukaryota > Viridiplantae > Streptophyta > Magnoliopsida > Lamiales > Oleaceae > Fraxinus > Fraxinus cuspidata. Next base: position 11,858 of record CAIGRP010003746.1, read on the forward strand.
TGATATTAATATCTAATGAATAAATCATTTTCAATGGTTCCATCTATATTTCAATATTTTTGCTTAATTGTCTTTTACTAATATTAAAATAGAGATAATAAAACGAGTTGGAAAGAAGTAAAATCCAATAATCTAAAAATATAAATACAATCAATTAATTTGTTGAGTTTACATGTTTGACAGAGCTTTTACATCTTACCACCATCAAGATAGTTCATTATTTTGTGTAATACGTTAGCGTGACGGAGTCTTTGTCAGTTTACATTAGAGAGACTTTTCAAATACCATCTATTTTTTCTTATGTGATACAATTTTTTTAAGCAAACCAAGGTTGCATTGTAGATGCTTTGAGGCAAACTAATTAAGTTCAAGCTACTTTTATCATGCGTTTATATTGTAGTTGCTAATAATATTAAATTTTGAATTAAACATAAATATAAATGTAGCCCTGGTTTGATTCCTATTATTTTCAAAATATTTTTTTCTCTTTTCTTTTCAATTATACATTCTTTAATAAAATAATATTACACGCAAACTCAAAATTTTTCCTTATTTTTTAATCATACATTCTCCATCAATCTACTATTCTAAAATGTATTTTCCAATAAAAATGTGGCTCAAACAGGCTCGTAGTTTTTTTTTAAAGTGATTTTTTTTTTGGAGAACGTAAAGTTTAAAAAAAAGGAGGGGAGGGGGGAGTTATGGGAAAACACGAAAAATGAATATTTTTTTAAGAAATGAGCGCGGGAAAAATGACTTTTAAATAATCATTTCCAAACAGGAGCATAAATGTAACCATTCTTGATTTAAAAATAATAAGGTAGGTCGACCACTTTACATACCTAAACGATATCATAGAATTGATGCTTCTCAAATATTTCTTGACATTTTAATTTAAACATGTATACAAACACCTTCACATATAGATTATGTTGATACCCGGAAATGAGCCAACAGATGCCGGACCCACTTACGCCAAGTCAAACACGATTCCGACGCGTTTCTACCAGATTGCTGGCGGTAATAAGAAACAAATAAACGCGGGAGGTGCTTTGTGGCGAAAAAAGAAAAATGTTCAGGCTCCGGCGGGTTGAGCAAAAGCAACCGCACTAACAACGATTGCCGGAGAAAAATCAAACTAGTTCACGTAACCCAAAAATAGGAATATATGAAAGCAGAGATGAAATGTGTAATATGTCTCCTTTCAGAATTCAAAATGTCTTTGTTGAATATATGAATTTTAGTCTCTTTTTTAATCATCCAACCTCCTCTCTAATTATAAAGATAACCTATTTATACAATCTTGGCCAACGTGGTGACCGTTGGATCAGAACCACGTGGCCTCATCTCCCTTACTAAGACTTCACATCACCGTCTATTCATACAATAAATGTATTGACAAGAGTTTTGCCGCCCTATATAATAGGTTAGCAGACTGTCAAACAAACTTTATTACAAGCGTTACATCGGTCACTTCTAAAAGATTTTCGAATCCAATGTGGTGGATAACCTCGGCATCTTGAATATTAGATGAACTTGAGAGCCTCGGACACGTTATAGGAGGTGGCTACATAAAGGGTATAGCCTCGACACTTATACACTTCTTCGTCAACGTACCACTCATGCTTCGACAGATGGTTCTCTTCTTCGAGTGCCTCGGCGATACAGTGAAGACCTTCAGTATGCCATCCTTACGTCGCCCTTAGGAGTTTGATGCTGTGTGTCATGCCTTGTGGGTCTGCTTGACATAGAGGATCTTTCTACGTGGCAGGATTGTAGAACCACGTAGCACCTTTTGTGGAGCCTCAGATTAGAGACGTAACAGAAGTCCCCCAAGTCGATGCATGTTTATTTATGTAATGCATGGACTTTATGTGTAAAGGAAAAAGACAAACCTACGTTTTTCCTACTTGATAAGTCAACGAAGTACTTCTAGTTCGTGTAAGAATTTGGTCCGAAGTTGTATGTTCGGCGTCGTCTTCTCAAATTGCATCTGCATGCCGAGGTTTTTGCCTTATTTATCCAAAGTCCTCACGCACTTCGAAGCATATGGGGGTCTGATACCTACATATCCACGTCCATTTAATAAACATAACGAAAGATTCTCATTAATCTGCATGTCTTTGAGAGTCACGAGATGTTTTTAATTATAGAGCCTCAATGATTTGATGTCGTGACAATTCCCAAGAAATGGCAGCTGAGATGGTACAATTTTCCATACACGCTACGGTTACCGCATTTAATACATAATGATGGTTGTTCTCCACGTTCCGTATGATTTTCCAAACGCGACGTGTTTCTCACGTTAAGATCTACATCGCTGAATACAAATAGTCAAATGGAATGGGTGGCTCAGATTTAAGCCCTATAACGTGGGTAGGATCCAAATCTGACGGTTGAGATTGGGCATGCTTGTCTATAAATAGGGGATAAATTTCAGAAGGATTCTCTTTCTACTTTTGGACAAATCTTCGCTTCTCTTTTCTTCAAGGTTTTTCTAAATTCCCTTGACTTCTCTTTTCTCCAGAACTTCCAAACAATTTGTTTTTACTTAAATCTTTTTTAAGAAAAAAGGACAGCAAGTATCTGTCGTCTCCTTTTAACTCGTAAGAATCTGCTTTTCTTATTTCTCATACTCGAAGCAATTGCGTGTAATGGCTTCTTCAACTCCTGCTGTGGGGGAAGTAGACATCTGTAAATTGGCGACTGAGATGTGGGTAGAAATTATAGATACCGCCGACCTTGTTAGGGTCGACGAGTCTGGACGAGGTACCTCTGTGTCGGGCCATGATGGGATAGCCTGGGGGGCCGCTAAGATCCCCTCTTCTGTAAACCCTACTTACTAGGCCAACCTTAGGGAGAAATATAGGATTCTTTACAACATAGAACTCCTTCCCCCTGCTCTAATGCCTGTTATCCTAGGCCTGGCTGCGTCGCCATTAGTGAATACTTGTTGAAAGCTGGCCTTCGCCTACCCATTCACCCTTTCTTTAGGGTAGTTCTTAGGCTTTATGGGCTGGCCCCGACCTAATTCATCTCGAATGCCTGGGCCCAGCTGGTAGGCTCCTACTTCCTATGGAAAGAAGCCTCGTTGGGTGAAGACATGCATCTGCATGTCTTCCAAACCGTTTATCAACCTAGGTCTTTAGGAAATGGGGATTCCAAGGGGTGGTATTCGTTTAAGTCCTTGGGGGTCTCATTCCCCTTTCATCCTAGGTTTACCGACCTCTATAAAGGGATGGAAGGAGACCTAGTTCTGGGTTAGAGAGAAATGGCAGGAGTGTGAGGGCGACCTTGTTCCCCACGTTAAAGTCCCTACATCGTACTCCGATGCTAGTGAGTGCATTTCTTGTTTGTATAATTCTCTGAACCGATGAGGTTTGATACTTACCTTTCTTATGTTTGTGTTGCAGGATCTGTTGAGCGATTCGAGTTTACTGAGTGTGATTGGGACATGCTTTCTGAGGTGTACAAGAAGTCGTCAACTGTCCGGGACTTCGCTCGTTTAATTCAAACGACCCGGTACTTCGAAGATTTTGGTTTAATGGTAAGGAGAGATAAGACCTATACATCACAATATTATCAATTTTATCACATGCGTAAATGCCTTACTGATGTTCACCTCCTTTATTGCAGATAATTTCAACAAAAGGAGACCTCCTACTTCTGATATGACCACTATTCTAGCGGAAACCTCCACCTTTGGAAAGGGGATGAATCCCTCATCTGCTGGAGGAAAGAAGATGAGGGATAAAATAGAGAGGGTCAGCAAGGAGGCTGCCTCTCAGGAGGAAGGACAACGTCGATAAGGGAAAAAGGGCGGTGGTTGAGGAACCCAAGAAGAAGTTTCGGGTGTCCACCACTGGGGTAGGAAGCTCAAATGACATACCCTCTCCTCGGTCTGACATCCCTGCCTGGGAGAAACTGCTGGCCTCTTCTATCGCTGCTGCCTCGGGGGGCCAAAGAGGCCCGCAGTAGTGATGCCTCTAAAGCAGGAACCCGTTAAGAGGACCAAATATGTCGACACCTCTTCTACTTCAGAGGTCCCACAGAGGAAAGCACCTCTGGCTACACGTGAGGACGAGCTCGCTGACGAAGCCCTTGCCCTCCTTCCTCCAAAAATATAAACTCCCACCGCGACATTCCATAAGTACTGGACGGATAAATGGCAGACTTTCGTCGAGAAGAACGACGTCGTCGATGTCTTGGACACTTTGGTTGCTCAAGAGGGATGGTCTTTTGGTGTTGCTATAAAGGTGGAGGCCCTCTTTAAGAACCTTCAGAATAAAAATCGATGTTTCGCCTATAAGGCGTCTCAAGCCGAGGAGGCTGCCAATAAAGCAAAGGCTGAAGTGGAGTNTAAGAACCTTCAGAATAAAAATCGATGTTTCGCCTATAAGGCGTCTCAAGCCGAGGAGGCTGCCAATAAAGCAAAGGCTGAAGTGGAGTCTTTGAAGAAGAATACTGAGGAATGGTCTATGAAACTCGCTTCTGCATTGCCTAAAATTGAAAAACTAAAGAATGAGGTCCACTTATCTTATAGTGAGGTGGCTTCTTTGACAAAGCGAGTGGATACATCCAATGCCCATCAGAAATTGACAACTGAGGCTCTGGAGAAGGTCAATTAAGAAAATTATATTTTGAAAGGGAAGGTGGGGGATCTGACCTCCCAGGTTGCGGGCCTAACGGAGGAGGTGGAGACGGTCCGAAGTGATGCAGAGCGTGCCTGCAGAGAGGCTGAAAAATCATTTTTGGCCAGCTTTCATCTGACTGAAGCTTATCAACGCTTTGGTGAATACTGGAGGAATTATGCTTATACCAAAGTTGTTGAGTAGTTAGAGGTGCATCACGGGGACGTCGACACCTCTGAGCTTAGGGCTAAGTTCCTGGAGGGGGAAGATGGGGAGCAAGAACCTCAGACTCCAGCAAAAGGGGCCCAAGTGATTGATCTTGATGGCGAGGCTATTGACGAAATGGCCCCTGACGCTATAATCCCTTTTGTAGTTCCTCAGCCCCCACCACCTTAGGATATGAATTTTCTGAACAAGTGTAATGGCTTCGGCCCCCGATATCACTTCGATTAATGAATCATTTTTATTTAATACTTGTTCTTAATTTTCGTTGCCTTTGCCTCAAACTTCGTTGTGCTTTTTACGGTTTAGATCAACTTTCATCAAGTCGACTTGACGACAATATCAGACTCCCATGTACTATCATTATCTTAAAACATGCTAAAAACTGACGAGGTTCAACTTATAAAATAACTACTTATGTTAAAACTCGGACAGATAAACGGGCTCATTCAATTACTGAGCTCAATAGGTCAGGTTGTGCTGTCGAAGTTACAACAACCTCATATTTTGGTAGCTATTTCTTAATGGGATTTCTCAAAATATAGCGAATTTACACAATAATTCGTTTATTCAAAATATCATCCTATAAAGCATAACCTTCTGATAGTAGTATTAAAAACGTCGTACCTTAATACATTCATGAAGGAGGTAAATTTTACAGACAAAACTACCTTCATTGAGCTTGAAGTCAGTATACATAATATGCCTGTTATGATTGATAATATTTTAGCAAATGTTCTACATTCCATGGATGAGGCTGCACCTTTCCATCCATGTTTTCAATCTTATAAGTCCCAGGTCAAACTTCTTCATATATGCAGTAATGACCTTCCCAACTTGGTCCTAGTGTTCC